>ML420851.1:0-72953 GCA_005239525.1 Nicotiana knightiana | reverse complement strand
TGATATGAACTTGTATTCCTTGAAATGATGATTCTTGTGATGTAATTGTTTGTGGTTGTTGTTGTGAATTTAAAAATTCAGGCAGGGTCGGGTTGCGCGCCGCAACACGAAGTAATAAGGTTGATGGGTTGTGGTGATAAGGGTGGTCGAGGTAATAAGGGTGGCCGAGGTAATACGGATGGAATGTGATCGTTATCACTATCGAAATGAAAATCTGGGAAACTCTTGAATATGGTGATGTTGAAAGGGGAAAAGGAGAGATTGTAAAACTTGTTGATTTTGGTTGCTTCTTTCCACGTGCATTGATTGATTTGTTCTATTAGTGTCTCTTATTTTGTATTGTTTGATTTGTTCCGTGTTAATTGTCTGAGTATATGCAAATTGGGTGTTCTAAATATGTTGAAACATGATGCCCTACTCTCTGACTGTCTAGCTGAAATTCATGTATTTGTTATTCGAAATTGTGGGAAGGTGATTTACTTGTGAATGTTTTGCCATGTGTAAGGTTGGTTAAGTACCTTCATGTGTCGGTATGAAAGATTGGTAGCGAAGCCAAGTATGTGAATATGATTAAGTGCTAAGAGCTGTGAAATGATATGATAAACAGGAATTGTGGTTGATTCAGTCATACTACACTTATTGTGGAAATGTCTTATTTTGACTCGTGTTTTGGGCAATGAATTGTTGTGACTTGATATCGTATGGGTGATTGGTTGTACTGAGATTGTGTCCTTATGGTGAAATTCTCTGTGAGTACGGTGTTGTTGGAAAGGAAAAAGGGAACCTGTGGAACTTGTGATTTTGATTGTTTCTATTCTGTGCAATGCTTGCTGATTCTATTACTGTCTCTTATCTGTGCATTGCTGATCTTACTTATAGTAAAGTTTGTTCATACATACTAGTACTATTCCACAGTACTAACGTTCCTTTTGTCGGGGGCGCTGCATCTTTTATATGGATGTAGGTGAGTCCATAGCAGGTAGCTCAGCTCGCCATTAGTGGTGCCTTCTCCTCATCCTTTTCAGTTGTACTGGTGAGCCCCACTTCCTCTCGGGGCCATGTGTAGTTCATGCCATCTCCCTTTGGAGTATGTTATGTATTGTAAGGTATAGTCGGGGCCTTGTTTCTGGCAAGTATTGTATATTTCCTAGTACTCTTAGAGGCTCCGTAGACACAATGTGGGTAGTGTACGTATGTATTTTGGGTAAGTAATGGTATGGTTCGGAATCGTGATCCACGTCTGTAAATGTTGAATGTATTTTGTAAGTATTTGGTATCACATGTTGGTAATTAAAAAGTGGAAATGAATTTAAGTTGTATGTTGATGCTTAAGTTATAAATGTCTATTTCACATGAATGATGTATACTGAAATCACGGGGGAACGCGTGGGATAGGAAAGGCAAGTCAGGTTCGCTTGACTGGGGTCACCCGGTAGAGTGCCGATCGCGTCCCTCGATTTTGGGGCATGACAAACATGGTATCAGAGCCTAACATTTTAAAAGTGTCCTAGGATGTCTCGGAACCGTGTCTAGTAGATCCCTTCTTATCGGTGTGTTGTCGACCACATCTATAATTAGGGGGCTACATGGACATTTAGGAAAACACCCTTTCATTGTTATTATATATCGTGCGGGGAAGTGGAAGGTGAAAATATCCTTGTATACTCGCGAAGTCGGAAGGATCATGCTAATCACCTCAGGGTAGTTCTGCAGACTCTTCATCAGCACCAATTGTATGCCAAGTTCTCAAAATGTGAATTTTGGGTTGGAGTCAGTCACATTTTTGGGTCATGTTGTTTCCAGAGAAGGGATTAAGGTTGATCCCCAGAAAATCACAGCGGTAAAGGATTGGCCTAGACCAACGACCCCCACAGAGATTCGCAGTTTCTTGGTTCTAGCCGGGTATTATCGGAGGTTTGTGGAGGGGTTCTCTACCCTCGCCTCCCCATTGACTAAATTGACGCAGAAGGCAACTAAGTTCCAATGGTCCGACGCTTGTGAAAAGAGCTTTCAGGAATTGAAATCTAGATTGACTTCAACACCGGTGTTAACTTTGCCAGAAGGCACGGAGGGATTTGTGGTTTATTGCGATGCTTCAAGGGTTGATTTGGGATGTGTGTTGATGCAACACAGGAAGGTTATAGCCTATGCTTCCAGGCAACTCAAGAATCACGAGAAGAATTATCCGACGCATGATTTAGAACTCGTGGCAGTTGTGTTTGCATTACAAACCTGGTGGCATTATTTGTATGGGGTCCATGTGGACGTGTTCTCAGACCACAAGAGTCTCCAATATTTTTTCAAGCAGAAGGAGTTGAATTTAAGGCCGCGGTGATGGTTAGAATTGCTTAAGGATTATGATATGAACATTCTATACCATCCGGGAAAAGCAAACGTAGTGGCCGACGCTCTCAGTCGGGAGTCTATGGGTAGTCTGGCTCATTTGGAGGAAGATCAGAGGTCGTTGGCTCGGGAGGTTTGTCAATTGGCTAGTCTGGGGGTCTGTCTCTCGACCTCAGACGAGGGGAAAGTCATGGTGCATAATGGGGTAGAATCATCACTTGTAGCGGAAGTCAAGGAGAAGCAGCTTATTGATCCAGCATTGGCGCAGTTGAAGGAGACAGTTTTGAATGGCAAGATTTCGGCATTTTCACTCGGGAGCGATGATGGTGTTTTATGGTGCCAGGGAAGGTTATGTGTTCCTGATGTGGATAATCTTCGGGAGAGGGTGATGGCGGAAGCTCACAATTCCAGGTATTCCGTGCACCCAGGTTGTACGAAAATGTATCAAGATATCCGGGAGATTTATTGGTGGAGCGGTACGAAAAGAGGTGTGTTGGACCTTGTATCTAAATGTCCGAATTTTCAGCAGGTGAAGGCCGAGCATCAGAGGCTTGGTGGGTTAACTCAGCTTATGGAAATTCCAATGTGGAAATGGGAAATGATCGATATGGATTTAGTGGTAGGGTTACCTCGCACTCGGCGCAAGTTCGACTCAATTTGGGTGATAGTGGATCGACTCACGAAATTAGCCCACTTCTTGCCGGTCAAGTCCACCGATACTGCAGAACAGTACGCTTAGTTGTATACCAAGGAAATAGTAAGGATTCATGGTACTCCAGTTTCCATTATCTCATACCGAGGAGCCCAGTTCACGGCTAATTTTTGGAGGAAGTTTCAGCAAGGTTTGGGTACCTAGGTAAATCTCAGCACAACTTTCCATCCGCAGACTGATGGTCAGGCAGAGCGGATTATTCAGACGCTTGAAGATATGTTACAGGCTTGTGTGTTGGACTTCAAGGGTAGTTGGGATGATCATCTACCGCTTATCGAATTTTCTTACAATAACAACTTTCACGCTAGTATTCAGATGGCCCCATTTGAGGCATTGTTCGGAAGGAGGTGTAAATCTCCGATTGGGTAGTTCGAGGTTGGTGAAGCAGAATTGTTAGGGCCAGATCTTGTACACCAGACATTGGAAAAAGTCAGAGTCCTTCGGGAGAGGATGAAAACCGCTCAGAGCCGTCAAAAATCCTACGCGGGCGTTCATCGAAGAGAATTGGAATTCCAAGTTGATGATTGGGTATTCTTGAAAGTATCTCCCATGAAGGGAGTTATGCTTTGGGAAGAAAGGAAAATTGAGCCCAAGGTATGTCGGGCCATATCGGATTGCTCAAAGGATAGGGCAAGTGGCTTATAGGTTGGAATTACCCCCCTGAATTGTCATTAGTGCACCCGGTGTTCCATGTATCCATGTTGAAGAAAGTTGTTGGAGATCCATCAGCCATCGTGCCAGTTGAGACTATTGAGGTTAATGAATAATTATCGTATGAAGAGGTTCTGTTTGCTATTCTTGATAGACAAGTCCGTAGATTGAGGAACAAAGAAATTGCTTCAGTTAAAGTATTGTGTTCGAAGTCAACACATTGAGGAAGCCACGTGGGAAGCGGACAATGAGATGAAAGAAAAATATCCTCATTTGTTTGAATAAGTCTAGTAGTGTTCGTCAAACCTGTCATCTCTAAGGAAATTATATTTTATGATTCTGTTTTGTGCAAAAAGGCACCCCATCTTTCCCTAATTTCCTTATTGTTGTAATTTTCCAATGTGTGCTAAAACTGAATCCGCAATTCTATTTGAGTAGTGTGCAACCCCTGAGGTAAATGAAAGTTTTGTGGAACATATGTGTTAGGCAAGTGATTAATAGTAGTGTAGGTTGGTAGTGATTAATTGAAATGAATATGGTATATTGAGGTGATTGGGTTGTATAGGACTCATTAAAACGACCAAGTTATGTGCAAAAATGTGAATCATGTGAAAATTTGTAGTATGAGAAGAAAGAACTATGTTTAGTTGACAAAATGATTGAACAATTGCCAATTGTTGGAGTAACAACATTGTGTGTGAGTTATTGAGTGATTAAAACTGTGTAATGGTGCTTGGAAATATGTTTCGGGGGCTCTCTGGCAGGTAGATAGATCTAATTACAAAGGAAACTTTGGCGAAATTTTTTTGAAAGGTCGGAGTTGTGAAAATCTGGAAGTTGCATATCATGCTTTCAAAACGAAATGATTTCCAAAACCCTCATTCGAGGACGAATGATTTTAAGGGGGGGGGGTGGGGGAGGATGTAAGGACCCATAAAATTTTCTTGTTTAAAAAACTAATGCCAAAGAAGTCCCCGAGTTGTTTTATTGTGGGAATCTCTGAAACAGACCTGAACTGAGTAAAAAGTAACCCGAGACTTAAAGAATATAATTTTCCAGAAAGTAGGTGTTATGCGACGCACTATGCGATCGCACAGCGTGTATGCGGACCGCATAATGGTCGCATACCTAGGCAGAATACTGCCCCATTTGAAGTCAACTATCGGTCCAGTATGCGATTGCATAACGTGTATGCGGAACGCACAATTAGTCGCATACCTGGGCAGTGTGTTCTGGATTTTTAGCCCATCTTGAGGGCCATTGTGCGGTCAGATCTGCGAACCGCTCTTGTGCCGGGCCCTATTTTTCTAATTTTTAAAACCCGACCCCAGTTCGTTAAAACACCCCTCCCCTTCATTTTTAACCATTTTCTGAACAAAATTAGAGAGAGGGGAGAGAGGGTTATTGAGAGAGAAAGCTTCATCTTTACCAATTAGATTTTCAAAGTCACTCATTCTTGGAAATTTCGAGTAATCATCTTCTTCTTCATTATAACAGGTAAGAATCCCCAAACTCTTTTCATTAGTTTTCTGATTTTAAACAAAAGGGGGACTCTCATGAATTGATTCTTGAAAAGATAAGTTTATACCTCACATGCATGATCATTAATGTCCATAATCTAGTAAGAGGAAGCGGGTTGGGGTAAAGTTCACAAGTAAGGGGTTGGAAATCTAAGACGGGAAACACATAGCAGTTGATAAATGATTAAAAAGAGTTCGAATTGTATGCATGGTTTCCAATTCTGAGTTGAATATCTTTAATTGTGAACTAGATTGACGATACTAGTCGGTCCGATGATTTGTGAGTAATAGTTGAAAAGGAATTTTGACCCCAGGTATGTATGGCTAACTTTAACCTTTGTAGAATCCTCTTGTTGGGTCCGAGTATACGGTATGTGTACCTTGTTTGGAAATATGTGAATTGATTGTTCAAACGTGGTGAGACGTAAGATTCTATTCTCTGATTGTCCTAGTTGACTGTCATGCTACCGTGCTATATGAAGTTGTGAAAAGTGTTTTGATGTGCCTATTTCATTCTGTGCAAAGCTCGTAAATGCTAAAGGGTATCGATATGAAAGGATGTGTAATGAATAAAAGATTGATGATGTTCCCAAATGTGGGAATGTGTAAAATGGCTAAAAGCCGTGTGTGGAAAGTAAGGAAAAAGGGTATTGTGAAATGATGTAAATGAGTTGAATGATTATGGAAACACCATGTACATGAATTACTACTTGATGAGAGTTATGGTGCCTTGGGCCTAAATAAATAAATTGTTGATATGAACTTGTATTCCTTGAAATGATGATTCTTGTGATGTAATTGTTTGTGGTTGTTGTTGTGAATTTAAAAATTCAGGCAGGGTCGGGTTGCGCGCCGCAACACGAAGTAATAAGGTTGATGGGTTGTGGTGATAAGGGTGGTCGAGGTAATAAGGGTGGCCGAGGTAATACGGATGGAATGTGATCGTTATCACTATCGAAATGAAAATCTGGGAAACTCTTGAATATGGTGATGTTGAAAGGGGAAAAGGAGAGATTGTAAAACTTGTTGATTTTGGTTGCTTCTTTCCACGTGCATTGATTGATTTGTTCTATTAGTGTCTTTTATTTTGTATTGTTTGATTTGTTCCGTGTTAATTGTCTGAGTATATGCAAATTGGGTGTTCTAAATATGTTGAAACATGATGCCCTACTCTCTGACTGTCTAGCTGAAATTCATGTATTTGTTATTCGAAATTGTGGGAAGGTGATTTACTTGTGAATGTTTTGCCATGTGTAAGGTTGGTTAAGTACCCTAATGTGTCGGTATGAAAGATTGGTAGTGAAGCCAAGTATGTGAATATGATTAAGTGCAAAGAGCTGTGAAATGATATGATAAACAGGAAATTTAGTTGATTCAATCATACTACACTAATTGTGGAAATGTCTTATTTTGACTCGTGTTTTGGGCAATGATTTGTTGTGACTTGATATCTTATGGGTGATTGGTTGTACTGAGATTGTGTCTTTATGGTAAAATATTCTATGAGTACGGTGTTGTTGGAAAGGAAAAAGGGAACCTGTGAAACTTGTGATTTTGATTGTTTCCGTTCTGTGCAATGCTTGCTGATTCTATTACTGTCTCTTATCTGTGCATTGCTTATCTTACTTAGAGTAAATTTTGTTCATACAAACTAGTACTATTCCACATTACTAACATCCCTTTTGCCGGGGGCGCTACATC
The DNA here is from genome assembly GCA_005239525.1 of Nicotiana knightiana. Taxonomy (NCBI): domain Eukaryota; kingdom Viridiplantae; phylum Streptophyta; class Magnoliopsida; order Solanales; family Solanaceae; genus Nicotiana; species Nicotiana knightiana. The sequence continues at coordinate 66,026 of ML420851.1, read as the reverse complement.
TTTTATATGGATGTAGGTGGGTCCATAGCAGGTAGCTCAGCTCGCCGTTAGTGGTGCCTTCTCCTCATCTTTTTCAGCTGTACTAGTGAGCCCCACTTCCTCTCGGGGCCATGTGTAGTTCATGCCATCTCCCTTTGAGTATGTTATGTATTGTAAGGTATAGTCGGGGCCTTATTTCCGGCAAGTATTGTATATTTCCTAGTACTCTTTGAGGCTCCGTAGACACAATGTGGGTAGTGTACATATGTATTTTGGGTAAGTAATGGTACGGTTCGGAATCGTGATCCACATTGGTAAATGTTGAATGTATTTTGTAAGTATTTGGTATCACATTTTGGTAATGATAAAAAGTGGAAATGAATTCAAGTTGTAAGTTTATGGTTAAGTTATAAATGGCTATTTCACATGAATGATGTATATTGAAATAGCGGGGTAACGCGTGGGATAGGAAAGGCAAGTCAGGTTCGCTTGACTGGGGTCACCCAGTTGAGTGTCGGTCGTGTCCCTCGATTTTGGGGCGTGACAACCCTCAGCCTCACCCTCAACATCATGTGTACCTTCCAAATCCCAATTTGGGACTATCATATCATCATCCCAATTCATAAGGTCATGTTCCAATTTGTTCAAATTATACTTAATATATCGCCTCACTTCAGTGTCCAATGCAATATCGCAAAGCCGTTCAAAATGCTTTAATAGTTCCATGTACATCATGTATTTAGAAGTCATACGTGGGTAACCTCCTAGAAAGAAACGTTTCAAGTGCGGACGAACAACATCTTTTCTTCACATTTTCAATATATACCTCTCGTCAACGTTTTTAATCCACTTGTGAGACAACACCTTTAGTATATGACAGCATATTATACCCCTTGTTTCGAACCACTTGCAACTTCAACTTAGATATTCGCCAATAGGAGTATATTCAATCGTGAATACAAATGTATCTCTAGTGTAAAAACTCCTTAGCGAAGAATCTGATATAATGTATTTTTTCACTCCAGGGGTTGCTTGATGATCTTCAAGGGTGCTGATTTCACAATGGAACAATTTCCTTAATTGTAACTGAAAAAATTCAAACACTTCACGAGTATAACATTTTTGAAGTTTTTTCTCCCATGCGAATTCAGACAAACATTTTGGTTCAAAGCACCTTGACCTATATTCACCTTCCAATTCTTTCTCGAACTTTTATCTTATGGATAACTCATATTGCTGAACAAATAGCTTCAAAGTTCTTTGGTGGGTGATAAATCCATCAAAGAAAGCATGCATGCCTTTACTTCTCTGTGTGGACAACATCCCGGCCCAAAAGTGGTCATTAAGGTATACAGGAACCCACTTTTCCTTCTCCAAATATAGCTTATAAAACCAATCCCTTTCCTTTAAATTATATTTTTCAATATATTCAACCCATTTTGTCTCAAACTCAGCAACGTTAATGCTATCAAGGACTAAGGCCTTAAATTCTGCCTTTGCAATCTTAGCATCAACAACTCTGCCTAACTTCTTAGGCAACTTAGCGAATATGTGCCAAATACAAAATCTATGTACCGTATTTGGCATCAATTCATTTATGGCAACCTTAATACTATCACATTGGTCAGTCATGATAGCTAATGGACGAACATTGTTTAGAGCTCCAAGCCGTGTAGAGATTACCATTTTGTAACTTATTATATCTTCACTAGACATAAGAGCACATCCCAAAAGTATGGACTGCCTATGCTGATTTACACCAACAAATGAAGCAAATGGAATATTGTACCGATTCACTAGGAATGTTGTATTGAGGCATATTACATCATGGAACTCCTCATATGCAACCTTGGAGTGTGAATGAACCCATACGACATTACGAAGTCGACCAAAACCATCCACATCTACGGAGTAGTAAAATTCCCTATCTTTTTGCTGCATGTCACAGAAGAACTTGAGCAATGATTGTGCGTCCCCTTCCTGCAAATGAAGCATTCTACTCTTCAAAATATAATTTCGACAATCCTTTGGTGTAAAACCCAGATTTTTGGGGCCACTGGCAAGTACTTCAACGACCCTTATATTTTTTGAGGGTCTTAAGTAAGCGATATCTTTGGCTAGAAGAGTTATCTTAAGAGACCTACTAAGCGATCTGTGTCCAGCCATCAATCGCGATAGTGCTGGTTCCAATTGATGATTATGTTTTTTCACAACCTTTGAAACACGCCATGAATCATTCTGCTCCAAAACTCTATTTATTTTAGCAGGGCAGTTCATCCTCTTGGTAACATGTTTATTCCTTGGTTTCTTAGACCTATCACAGCCATATTGAACATACCTAACAATATCACCACCTTTTTTGTTATATTTTCTTTTAACAATGCAAAACCCTGATAATTTTTCATGTTCTTTATAAAAGTCAAACATAACATCCTTACTAGTGAACCTCATCCCAGTAATTGGACCATTTATGAGATCTTCTTCATTGAACTCGTTAGGCATTTTCCTTTCCTCTCCAGATCCTGCCTCTTCCTCTAAATAATGGTCGTCATCATCATCATCATCATAATCATAACCATCATCATCAGCAGCATCATCGTCAACATGATTTTCTCCATCATTGAAGTTGACGTCTGAATCAATGTCGATCGGATCATCTTCATTCATCAGACTGTCGTCCGAATTCAGCCCCAATGATATGCTTAATGCATTCCTTAGTGGATCCGACCTAGTTTCTAGGTTGTTATTCGGGTTTAATGGCTCCAAACTAGTTTCTATGTTAGCATTCATGTTTAATGTCTCCAAACTAGTTTCTATTAAGATAAGTGTATGGTATGACAAGTTATAGTATATAAAAGAAAAGAAAAAATAATATTATGTATACATACTAGACCTTTGAACTCCCTATCCGTATAAGTTGTATTTAGAAAAAAATACGTAATATTATCAATTGTATTTTTTTTTAAAATACGTAATAATTATACCATATAAAAGGAAAAAAATGTGAATGCCCATGCATGAGATAATGATGTTTTATGGGCTCAATGTCTTGGTATGATCAATATTTATTAACTAATTTTGGAGGGAAAAATGGCCATTAAGCCAATTGTGAAGAGAATGGCGTTAATGGTATTTCATTGGTGGGGACAAAGTTGGGCCACGCTGAGTTTGGATGAATAGCAGCACTCTTAAATGGGGCATTTGCATCCGTACCCACTTTTTGTGTCACGTTTTAACTTATACCCGCTTGGTAAAAAAATTTCAAGTGTACCCGCTTTTTCGCATAAGTTCATCATACGGGGCTGAAGTAGCAAAGGCAATCACGCAAAACTTCAGCATTCTAGTAGACGGGCCTGAAGTAGCGTGCGAACTTTAGCTCTAGAGCTGAAGTTTTTGTCTTTGTAACTGGGGAACTTCAGCTCTAGAGCTGAAGTTTTTGTTTTGTAACTCGGGAACTTCAGCTGTAGAGATGAAGTTTTTATCTTTATAACTGGGGAACTTCAGCTCTAGAGCTGAAGTTCTGCCTTTGTAACTGGGGAACTTCAGCTCTAGAGTTGAAGTTTTTGTTTTGTAACTCGCAAACTTTAGCTCTACAGCTAAAGTTTTTGTCTTTGTAACTGGCGAACTTCAGCTCAGCCAGGAAAAGGGGGCTGAAGTTATTTAAAAAGTTGGTACAAGTTAAAAGTTTTAAAACAAAATAGGTATAGGTTAAATGGGGGCGACCAAATAGGGTGCCCTGCTCAATTTTTACCTCTTAAATTTATTGGTACGTTAATAATAAAAATTATTTCGATTCTTGTAACCGTTTACTAACTTAAGAAAGGTACCAAATTTTGACTATTACTTCTATTAATGGTTGAAACGTTTTACGCTTCTTTCGATTGAAAGTAAAAACTTAATAACACGAGGCAACTGCATTTTTATGACTAAGAGAGTACACATCAATAGCAACAAATTTAATGAAAAGGTTCATAGTAGGTAAGCAGTAGGTAATTAAAGAGAATAATTTTTAAAGCAAGCGCCAAGTTGGAAAAATACATTTATTCTTCCTCTTAAACCCCCAAGCTTCAACATAGGCACCCAACATGTAGAATGAAACCAACCAAGGGTAAAAAAGACTTCTTCGGCAAAAATGAGCATGAAAAGATCCGTGATATGAGAGGTCGACATGTTAGAATCTTACCTAAACATTAGGTTGATTCTTGATATTCCTTAACTTGTCAACTCTTCTTGCCATTTTAAAATGACCACCATCGTTTACATAAATTCAAAGGGGAGACAATAATATTTTTGAATAACAAAATATGCTATCAAAAATATTAAAAACTGCCAATACTTCAATAATAAAGTTCAAAGAAAAACTCAAACATCTGTAATAGATACATAAAATCATTCAACTTTAAATTTTTAAACCTTCTTGCTCCAATTTTCCTCTCTCAGTACCCAACATATTTGTCTATGTTCATGGGCAATGTAGGCTTCATGTTCTCCTTGGTAGTTGTGCCTTTCAAAAAATATTATTAAGTTTCTTCATACTCAGTCATTGGTATTTTGCTCGCGCTTTTAATTTAAATATCTTAGGCTCCTGATGATAGGTTATAAACAAGTGTTTTAGCCTTATTTTGCACTCTAATTATTGCACTTTACTTGTGAGCTTAAATGATACTGATTTGCACTTATTACGTGTTTTAAGCCTTACAGGAAATTATTCCACGTTAAAAAGATAAATTGGAGCTAAATTGAATAATTTGGAGCTTTGAAGAATGAGTAAAAGCCCAAGAAATTAAACCGGAATTGCATCAGGGGCTCGTGGACCGACGTTGCATAAAAAAGTGGGAAGAAAGTGCAAGAGCTAGAGCAAAATGTAGTAGTGCGTCGCATAAGACGTATTAAGCGTCACATTAGTACAAAAGTTTGTCAGAAGTTTGAGACTTCAAAGACTTGAAGTTTTAGGGTCTGAAAGAATAATACACTAATGCGACGAAGAGCGCGTGGCAGGGTGTGACACATTAGTACAAAAGTTTGTCAGACAAGCTAAGTTCAGAGAGTTTACAATCGAGCAAAATATACTAATGCGACGCACCCTGCGTAGCACTGTTGTCACGACTCCAGTTCGCCCTCCGTGAACATGTCGTGATGGCACCTAGTCCCTACAACTAGGTAAGCCTAACAATGTGGAAAAACAACATAACTTGCGGAATAATTAATTAAAATTGAACAACTAAAAGAAAGACTGTATATAAATGCCGCTCGGCATATATAACTCCATAATGCAGAAGTCTACAATATCACCCCAAAACCCGAAAACTCACGGGAAACACAGGCTAACAGTAATGTAACACACTGCTCTAACTCCAGAATGTCAAAACAATTGTAAGGAAGGAAAAGCTTTCCACTAAAGCTGGAATAAGATAGAGACTCCTGGTCTGCGAACGCGGCAAATGTACCTCGAAGTCTCTGCTAGGTCTCTCAACCTCGGGGATAGTGCGCCTGGGTGGAGGTACCTGGATCTGCACATGAAAAACGTGCGCAGAAGGGACATGAGTACACCACAGCGGTACTCAGTAAGTGCCAAGCCTAACCTCGGTCGGGTAGTGACGAGGAAAGTCAGGACCCTACTGAGGTTAAACAATATAATAGAAATTTACAATATGAAAAAAGGCAGTAATAATAAGTACAACAGTGAAATAAGACACGTTAAACAAGGCAGTAACAAAAACACAAAGAACGGAGTAAACGCGGAATATGTACAACTCAATAATAATGGTAACAATGAGGATCTCCCAGGATACCGTCATGTAGTCCTTTTCTCGACTGTCTAGTGGATCTCCCGGGATACCGTCCCGTAGTCCATCATATGTGTATATCCGAAGGATCTCCCAGGATACCGTCCCGTAGTCCAACTATCAATGTGCAGGGGGACCTATCGGGAATCGAAACCCCAGTCCCAAAGTAAATATGCAAGGGGGATCTATCAGGAATCTAACCCGCAGTCCCAAAGTAAACAGATAAGTGGGGGAGCTACCGGAATCCCACATCCGTAGTCCCAATGTAAATACGCAGCCACAACAAGAAGATATTCAAAAATAGAGTGCAAAAATACAAGGCAAACAAGTAGTTCTAGCCTAACATGCTTCACGTAGTACAATCAAAGCTACTTAAGCAAATAGGTAATTTAAGTCAACTAGGCATGCCTTTCTAAGCTAACATAGACTATAATTGCAAGTAGAATAAAGCAGGTAAGAAAGAACTCAGTCTAAATATTTAAAGTAAAACCGGATTTTCAACAATTAGCACAAGTACGCACTCGTCACCTCACGTACAAGGCATTCAATTACCAAATATCACATCCTAAGGGAAATGGTCCCCCACACAAGGTTAGACAAGCCACTTACCTCGAACTGGCTCAAAATCAACTCGAAACCACACGTTTGCCACGAGTATCCGACTCCAAATGGCCCAAATCTAGTAGTTGCCCTCGAAAAACCTTCGAAATTTATCCTAAATCCAAGCTCCCAAACTTGTGTTTTGATAAAAATGGCTAACCCTCGGTTTTGATTTGTTTATAACTGCACATTCATTTAATGCATCGCGAACGCGGAAGTAGGCTCGCGTTCGCGAAGAAGAAAAAGTAAAGGCTGAAAAATTTCCCTTCGCGAACGCGAGGGACATCATGAGAACGCGAAGGTCTGGGCTGATGAAGCTACGCGAACGCGACTTCTGGAACGTGAACGCGATGAAGAAAAATAACGAGGTCCAGAACTTACCCTACGCGAACACGTGAGAGCTTATGCGAACGCGGTGGGGAAGCTGGGCTTCGCATACGCGGGAGGGATTATGCGAACGCGAAAAGGAAAATTCCAGGTGGTAAAAATAAGCCTTCGCGAACACGAAGGGCAGTTCGCGAACGCGATAGAGGCACACCAGAAGCAGCAACATCAGTTCAAAAATAGGAGGAAATGGCCCGTTGAGCATCCGAAACACACCCGAGGCCCCCGAGGCCTCAACCAAACCTATGGACGTATCCCATAATATCATTCAAACTTTTACCAATCCTTAAACCACCAAAAACAACGTCGGAATCTCGAATTAATCAAGGATTTGAGCCTAAGAACTTCCAATTTCATCAAAACACGCTTTCGATCAAAAACATAACCAAAACACGTCCGAATGACCTAAAAGTTTGCACAAACATCCAAAACGGCATGACGGAGCTACTGCAACTTCCGAAATTCCATTACTACCCTTGAATCAAAAACTCACTATCGGACTGGAAACTTCAAAAATTCAAACTTCGGCATTTCAAGCCTAAATGAGCTACAAACATTCAAAATGCATTCCGAACACGCTCCCAACCCCGAAATCACCTAACAGAGCTAACGGAACCATCAAATTTCCATTCCGAGGCCGTCTTCACAATGTTTCGACTACGGGAAACTTTCCAACACCTAAGCTCTCATTTAGGGAATAAGTATCCCAAAACTCTCCGAAACTCAGAACCGAATGTCCTGGCAATTCAATTTTGCAGAAATAGACTTGGGGAAAACAGTTAATAGGGGATGGGGGCGTTAATTCTTAAGATGACCGGCCGTGTCGTCACATTCTCCTGCACTTAAACATTCGTTCATCCTCGAACGAGCATAAAGACATACCTGAAGTAGTGAAAAGATGAGGGTAAATGTTGCGCATATCCTGCTCGGTCTCCCAGGTCGCCTCCTCGGCCGGCTGACCCCGCCACTGAACCTTTACTGAAGCAATGTTCTTTGATCTCAACTTTCTGACATGCTTGTCCAATATAGACAATGGATCCCAGCATATGATAGATCCTTGTCCAACTGGACTGAACTGAAATCCAACACGTGCAACGGGTCACCGTGATACCTCCAGAGCATCGAAACATGAAATACCGGATGGACACCTGCCAAGCTGGGAGGTAAGGCAAGATCATAAGCAACCTCCCCAACACGCCTCAATATCTCAAAAGGGCCAATAAACCTCGGACTCAACTTCACTTTCTTCCCAAATCTAACAACGCCCTTCATAGGCGAAACCCGAAGCAGAACCCGCTCTCCGACCATATATGAAACATCACAAACCTTTCGATCTGCGTAACTCTTCTGTCTGGATTGGCCTGTACGAAGTCTGTCCTGAATCACCTTGACCTTCTCCAATGCATCCTGAACCAACTCTGTGCCCAATAGCCTGGCCTCACCCGGCTCAAACCAACCCATTGAAGATCTGCACCTCCTACCATATAAAGCCTCATACGGCGCCATCTGAATGCTGGACTGATAACTGTTGTTGTAAGCAAACTCCGCCAATGGCAAGAACTGATCCCAAGACCCTCCAAACTTAATCACACACGCACGGAGCATATCCTCAAGAATCTGAATAGTGCGTTCGGACTGTCCGTTCGTCTGGGGGTGAAATGTTGTGCTCAACTTCACCCGAGTACCCAACTCCTACTGAACGGCCCTCCAGAACCGTGATGTAAACTGAGTACCTCTGTCTAAAATAATAGAAACTGGAATACCATGCAGACGAATGATCTCCCGGATATAAATCTCCGTCAACCGCTCCGATGAAGAAGAAGTACGCATAGGGATAAAATGAGTGGACTTGGTCATCCGATCTATAATCCCCCAAATGACGTCGAACCTCTTCGCAGTCCGATGGAGACCAACTACAAAATCCATGGTGATCCTCTCCCATTTCCACTCCGGAATCTCTAGTTGCTGGAGCAATCATATTTCACCTGCTGACAGTTGAGGCATCTAGCTACATATCCAACTATATCCTTCTTCATCCGCCTCCACCAATAGTGCTGCCTCAAATCCTGATACATTTTCGCAGCACTCGGATGGATGGAATACCGTGAGCTATGGGCCTCTGCTAAAATCAACTCCCGAAGCCCATCAATATTGGGCACACAAATCCGACCCTGCATCCTCAATACCCCGTCATCTCCAATGGTCACATCTCTGGCATCACTGTGCTGAACCGTGTCCTTGAGGACAAGTAAATGAGGGTCATCATACTGCCGCTTCCTGATACGATCGAATAAGGAAGACCGAGAAACTACACAAGCTAGGACCCGACTGGGATCCGAAAGATCCAATCTCACAAACTGACTGGCTAAGGCCTGAACATCCATCACCATAGGCCTCTCTGAAGCTGGTAAATATGCCAAACTCCCCAAACTCTCCGCCCGGCGACTCAAGGCATCCGCTACCACATTGGCCTTGCCCGGGTGATACTAAATAGAAATGTCATAATCCTTCAGCAACTCTAACCACCTCCTGTGGCGCAAATTTAGATCCTTTTTCTTGAACAAGTGCTGCAAACTCCGATGGTCAGTATAAATCTCACAAGGCACACCGTACAAATAATGACACCAAATCTTCAAGGCATGGACAATGGAAGCTAACTCAAGGTCATGGACAGGGTAATTCTTCTCATGTATCTTCAATTGTCTGGAGGCGTAGGCAATCACCCTACCGTCCTGCATCAACACCGCTCCAAGGCCGACTCGCGAGGCATCACAATAAACTGTATAAGACCCCGAAACAGTAGGCAATATCAAGATTGGGGTTGTAGTCAAAGTTGTCTTGAGCTTCTGAAAGCTCACCTCACACTCCTCCGTCCACTGAAATGGAGCAACCTTCTAGGTCAATCTAGTCATAGGGGCTGCAATCGATGAAAATCCCTCCACAAAACGACGGTAGTAGCCTGCCAAGCCAAGGAAACTGCGAATCTCTGTGACTGAGGACGGCCTGGGCCAACTCTGCACGGCCTCTACCTTCTTCGGATCCACCCGAATTCCCTCACTCGATACTATGTGGCCTAAGAATGCCACATAACTCAACCAAAACTCACATTTTGAGAACTTTGCATACAATTTCTTCTCTCTCAGGGTCTGAAGCACTGTCCTCAGGTGCTGCTCGTGATCTTCCCGACTCCGGGAGTAAACAAGAATATCATCTATGAAAACAATGACGAACGAGTCGAGATATGGCCTGAACACACTGTGCATCAAATGCATAAATGCTACTGGGGCATTAGTCATCCCAAAGGACATAACTAGAAACTCGTAATTGCCATACCAAGTCTTGAAGGCAGTCTTCGGGATATCCGGCTCCCGAATCTTCAACTTATGGTAACCTGAGCGCAAGTCAATCTTAGAAAATACATGTGCGCCCTGAAGCTGGTCAACTAGATCATCAATACGAGGCAAGGGATAATGGTTCTTCTCTGTAACCCTGTTCAACTGGCGATAATCGATACACATGCGCATAGAACCATCATTTTCCTTCACAAACAAGACAGGAGCACCCCAAGGTAAAACATTGGGTCGAATGAAACCCTTATCAAGCAATTCTTGTAACTGATCCTTCAACTCAGGAGGAGCCATACGGTAGGGAGGATTGGAAATGGGCGGAGTGCCCGGCAACAAATCAATGCCAAAATCAATGTCTCTATCGTGAAGCATGCCCAGAAGATCAGTTGGAAACATATCGGGATAATCCCGTACCACTGGAACTGAATCAACAGAAGGGGTATCAATACTGACATCTCTCAACCATACGCTGAGCTTTAAGGAAAAATATAACTCTACTGGGAGTGTGATCTAAGGTACCACTCCACTTAACACGCAGAAAACCTGGCATAGTCAGCATCAAGGTCTTGGCGTGACAATCAAGAATAACATAATGGGGCGAAAACTAGTCCATGCCCAAGATAATATCAAAATCCACCATATCGAGTAACAATAAATCCGCACTGGTCTCAAAACCACGAATAGTAACCAAACACGACCGATAAACGCGGTCCACGACAAGAGAATCTCCCACATGAGTAGAAACATAAACAGGAGAACTCAAAGAATCTCGGGCTATACCCAAATGCGGAGCAAAATAAGAAGACACATAAGAATACGCGGAGCCTGGATCGAATAGAATCGATGCATCTCTGTGACAAACCAGTATAATACCTGTAATGAAATAATCGGAGTCAACAACCTCGGTACGAGCATGAATAGCATAATATCTGGCCTGGCCTCCCCCTCGAGGGCGACCTTTACCTCCCCGAGCTCCGCCCCTAGCTGGCTGGGAAGATGGGGTGGCAGCTAGGGCTGTGATCATGGCCTGAGAACTCTGTTGAGCACGTTGTGGCTGAAAAGTCTATGAAGATGCACCCCTACCAAGTCTGGGGAAATCCCTAACCATATGGCGTGTATCTCCACACTCGAAACAATCTCTGGGAGGACGTGGTGGTTGTGACTGGCTAGGGCCAGGTCTGCTAGACTGACCTCTGAAAGCACCCCGCACAGGAGGCGCGCTAGAAACTAGAGGTGCATAGTAAGGCTCCTGAGGTCTGGGGGGAGTTGGGGTACCGTTGGCTGCTGGAAGAGCTGAATGAACGGGGCGGCCCATATAACCCCTACCATGTCGACCTGCTGCTGGGGTACGGGCACCAAAGTAGTGGCCCGACTCTCGAGACCTCTTGGCCTCCCTCTCCTCTCGCTCCCTAGCGAGCATACCCTCGATCCTCATAGTAATGCTCACTACCTGCTGATAAGGAATGTCCATCTCCAACTCTCGAGCCATGCTAGATCTGATGGGTGGGATAAGACCCTCAATGAACCGTGCAATCCCTCTCACGGACAGTAGCAACCAAAGCCGGTGCATGCCTAACCAATCTAGTGTAACGGATAGCATACTCTAAAACTGTCATAGCACCCTGGCGCAAATGCTCAAACTCTGCGTGCCATGCGTCCCTGAGGCTCTGAGGAACAAACTCTCTCAGGAATATATCTGAGAATTGGGTCCAGGTCAAGTAAGCAGCCTCGTCTGGACTGTCTAACTCATATGTGCGCCACCAATCATAGGCGGCTCCACGAAGATGGAAGGTAGTAAAGGCAACCCCACTAGATCCGGCTATGCCCATAGTGCGAAGAATACGGTGGAATTCCTCTAGAAACTCCAAGGCATCGTCTGATGCTAGTCCACTGAATACCGGAGGATCATACTTCTTGAACCTCTCAAGTCTCTGTTGCGCGTCTTCTGAAGCAGCTGAACCTAGAGCTCTGACCCTAACTTGTCACGACCCCAGTTCGCCCTCTGTAAACATGTCGTGATGGCACCTAGTCCCTACAACTAGGTAAGACTAACAATGCAGAAAAATAAACATAACTTGCGGAATAATTAATTAAAACTAAACAACTAAAAGAAAGAGGGTATATAAATGTCGCTCGGCATATACAACTCCATAATGTAGAAGTCTACAATATCACCCCAAAACCCCGAAACTCATGGGAAACACAGGCTAACAGAATGTAATACACTGCTCTAACTCCAGAATGTCTAAACAATTGTAAGGAAGGAAAAGCTCTCCACTAAAGCTGGAATAAGATAGAGACTCCTGGTCTGCGGACGCGGCAGATGTACCTCGAAGTCTCTGCTAGGTCTCTCAACCTCGGGGATAGTGCGCCTAGGTGGAGGTACATGGATCTGCACATGAAACACATGCGCAGAAGGGGCATGAGTACACCACATTAGTACTCAGTAAGTGCCAAGCCTAACTTCGGTCAGGTAGTGACGAGGAAGGTCAGGGCCGTACTAAGGTTAAACACTATAATAGAAATTTACAGTATGAAAACAAGCAATAATAATGAGTACAACAGTGAAATAAGACAGGTTAAACAAGGCAGTAACAAAAACACAAAGAACAGAGTAAACGCGGAATATGTACAACTCAATAACAATGGTAACAATAAGGATCCCCAGGATATCGTCCCGTAGTCTTTTTCTCGACTGTCCAGTGGATCTCCCGGGATACCGTCCCGTAGTCCATCATATGTGTATATCCGAAGGATCTCCCGGGATACCGTCCCATTGTCCAGCTATCAATGTGTAGGGGGATATATCGGGAATCGAACCCGCAGTCCCAAAGTAAATATGCAAGGGGGATCTATCGGGAATCTAACCCGCAGTACCAAAGTAAACAGACAAGGGGGGGAGCTACCGGAATCCCACATTCGTAGTCCCAATATAGATACGCAGCCACAACAAGAAGATATTCAAAAATAGAGTGCAAAAATACAAGGCAAACAAGTAGTTCTAGCCTAACATGCTTCACGTAGTACAATCAAAGCTACTTAAGCAAATAGGAAATTTATGTCAACTAGGCATGCCTTTCTAAGCTAACATAGACTATAATTGCAAGTAGAATAAAGCAGGTAAGAAAGAACTCAGTCTAAATATTTAAAGTAAAATCGGATTTTCAACAATTAGCACAAGTATGCACTCGTCACCTCACGTACAAGGCATTCAATTACCAAATATCACATCCTAAGGGGAAAGTTCCCCCACACAAGGTTAGAAAAGCCACTTACCTCGAACTGGCTCAAAATCAACTCGAAACCACACGTTTTCCACGAGTATCCGACTCTAAATGGCCCAAATCCAATAGTTGCCCTCGAAAAACCTTCGAAATTTCTCCCAAATCCAAGCTCCCAAGCTTGTGTTTTGATAAAAATGGCTAACCCTCGGTTTTGATTTGTTTATAACTGCCCAGGCATTTAATGCATCGCGAACGCGGAAGTAGGCTCGCGTTCGCGAAGAAGAAAAAGTGAAGGCTGAAAAACTGCCCTTCGGGAACGCGGGGGACATCATGCGAACGCGAAGGTCTGGGATAATTAAGCTACGCGAACGCGACGTCTGGAACGCGAACGCGATGAAGAAAAATAGCGAGGTCCAGAAGTTACCCTATGCGAACACGTGAAAGCTTACGCGAACGCGGTGGGGAAGTAAGCTGGGCTTCGCGAACGCGGGAGGGATTATGCGAACGCGAAGACGAAAATTTCAGGTGGTCAAAATAAACATTCGTGAACGCGAAGGGCAGTTCGTGAACGCGATAGAGGCACACCATAAGCAGCAACAGCAATTCAAAAATAGGAGGAAATGGCCCGTTGAGCATCCAAAACACACCCGAGGCCCCCGAGACCTCAACAAAACCTACAGTCGTATCCCATAACATCATTCAAACTTGTACCAATCCTTAAACCACCTAAAACAACGTCGGAATCTCAAATTAATCAATGATTTGAGCCTAAGAACTTCCAATTTCATCAAAACATGCTTTCGATCAAAAACCTAACCAAAACACGTCCGAGTGACCTGAAATTTTGCACACACATCTTAAATGGCATGATGGAGCTATTGCAACTTCCGAAATTCAATTCTGACCCTCGGATCAAAAACTCACTATCGGACTGGAAACTTCAAAAATTCAAACTTTGGCATTTCAAGCCTAAATGAGCTACAGACATTCAAAATGCATTCCGAACACGCTCCCAACCCCGAAATCATCTAACAAAGCTAAGGTAACCATCAGATTTCCATTCCGAGGCCGTCTTCACATTGTTCCAACTACGGGCAACTTTCCAACACCTAAGCTCTCATTTAGGGACTAAGTGTCGCAAAACACTCCGAAACTCAAAACTGAATGTTCCGGCAATTTAATTTAGCAGAAATAGACTTGGGGAAAATAGCTAATAGGGGATCGGAGCGTTAATTCTTAAGACGACCGATCGGGTCGTCACAACTGTGCAGCACGAAAAGTGTAATAAGTTTTCAGGTTTCCCACTTCGGCTCAAAGAGGCTAGTTTGGTTTCATTATTCTTTAGAAAGTAAAAATTGGTTTTTAACATGAAAATAAGAGAAATATTCAAAAATAATGAGGAAAAGGATAAATGCATTTCCTGGCTCTAGAGAATGTCAATAGTACAATAGGACAGCATGAGGCAATTGCGTTTTTATGACGAAAGAGTAGTTCAAGAGCAATAAATTTAATGAAAAGGTTCAAAGTAGGTAAGCAGCAGGTAAGGTTTATACTTTTAATGAGAATAATTTTTTTTCAAAGCAGACACCAACTTCAAAAAATACCTACATTCTTCCTCTTAAACCCCCAAGCTTCAACCTTTGACCTCCATAGGAACCCAACATGGAAAATGAAACCAACAAGGGACAATCTCTTTTTTTTGGAAAAAATGAGCATAAAAAGATCCTTGATATTAGTGGTCCACAAGTAAGAATCTTACCTAATCTGAAAAATTTTAAGTCTAATGAACAAGCATGGGAAAATGATCTCCCAATGCCAGAACTTCATCATAACATTTGGTTGATTCTTGAGCGGGTCCAAGATGAAAAGTATAACATAGAAGCTATTTTAGGAAATTAAAGAGAGAAATTGGTTGAGTTCACGTTGAGGGAGCTAGCAAGAGGAGGAATCTTGATAAACCAAAGTTGACTTCTTTCACTTGCCAACCGTTCTTGCCAATTTAAAATGTTGTCACGACCCAATTTCCCTTCCGTAGGGTATCGTAATGGCACCTAGTCTTAGGGACTAGGTAAGCCTAACATGTACTGAATAACAACAAATAAATAAAAAATCTAACTGTCTCGATATAAAAGTCTCTACAAAATTTACAATTTCCCAAAACTGGTAGTACAAGTCATAAGCTCTACAGAGCTTGCTACAATTTCTAAATACAACTATTTTGAAATGAGTAAAAACAGTTGAATACCAAGTAAAAAGGTGAATCCGAAGCCTGCGAACGCGACAACAGATTTACCTTGAGTCTCCTCAGCAAGGATCCGCACAGCTACTAACGATCAATACTTGATCTGCATAAAAATATGCAGAAGTGTAGTATGAGCACACCACAGCGGTGCCCAGTAAGTATCAAGACTAACCTCGACGAAGTAGTGACGAGGACTAGTCAAGACACCCACTGATCTAATAAACTAAACAAGCATAAGTATAGGAATGGCAGAACATGACCTCTATCTAAGGACTACACGATATGGCTAACAACATAGCAAATGCAATAAGGAAGGAAACAAAACAACAAGTGATAGTGGAACACCATAATAAGACACAAAAGGATAAATGGGAGCACAACCCAATTCCGAAAAATCACAATTAGTAAAGGCAAGTAGTGACTCAGCACTGCAATAATTTTCACATCAGGCCTTAGCCAACAACCCCAATAAATTAGTCAAATACTTCAAGTGTAAATTTTCACCCGTAAGTTTCCATATTTGGATCTTTAGAATATAATCCTTTCCAATAAGAAATTCTTTTGAAATATACTTCCTTCAAACATAAACCTTTCAAATAAATATCCTTCAAACACAGTTCTTTCAAGATAGTTACTTTTGAAATATAAGCTTTCCAAATAAATGTCCTTCGACCATATTTCTTCAAGATAAATGCTTTTAAAATATACTTTTCAATAAATGTCTCTCAAACATAGTTTCTTCAAGATAAATGCTTTTCAAAAAATATACTTTTTGAATAAATGCTCTTCAAACATGGTTTCTTCAAGATAAATACTTTTCAAATACAATTTTTCAAGTAAATATCGTTCGAGTATAGGTCATCCTGTGATACCTAAGCATAGAAGATTAGCAGCTCAGAATATAGATATATCAACAGGGGAATCTACCAGGATCCCGTCCCGTAGTTTTGAATTTATTATGTAGTACAGGGGGATCTCTCGGAATACGTCTGTAGTCCCAAAACAAATATACAGTGTTGGGGGATCTCCCGGAATACGTCGGTAGTCCCAAAATAAATACGTAGTACAGGAGGATCCCCCAGAATACGTCCGTAGTCCCAAAATAAATATGCAGTACAGGGAGATCTCCCGGAATACGTCTGTAGTACCAAAGTAAATATGCAGCGCAACCAACAAAGACAACAGTTATAGCACGGCAAAACTCGTACATCACCACAACATGTACAAAGTAACAATGAAAGTAATACAAAGCACGGCGAGCAAATCAATACAAGAACTCTAAATCACAAAGAAAAGGTAGAACTCGTCCACAAGGAATAATCACGATAAAGAATGCTAGGCGTAAAGAGAACAGCTTAACCAGGGAAAGAAAAAATGTAGAAACGAATCCACAATATTCAAGTCAACAATAAGAAGCCAACACGAGTCAAATAGTTCCAAATAAAGGCAAGTCATCTAATATAGAGGTTATCTAAACTCCTTTTGAGGTTGAGCAATTACGAAAGATATTCAACAATTCAATTAAGGATAAGCAGAAGAAGATAATCGAAACTCCAATTAAGGCTAAACAATTATAGGATGAGATAATAATAATTTCAAAGATAGGTAGTTTATCAAAAAAAAAATATAGCATGACGGTAGAAGAGATAAAATCTTCAGTTAAGTCAAATAAGCTTCAATTAGACAGTAAGAGGGAATCCTAAAGAAATTATCTCTAATTAAAGCATGTAGAAGTGAAACCAGCAAGTAGGAACTCATCGTATCAAGAACAACTCAGTCCCCGGTAAATAAGGACCTAAAGACTCTAAAAGGCCAACTTCCCACAAATAAGTCCGGGCACGCACTCGTCACCTTACGTACACGTACTTCAATCAACATAGAAGATTCAAATCATAAGGGGTAGTTTCCCCACACAAGATTAGGCAAGATACTTACCTCAATTCTACCAATTCAATACTCAATTTAGCTTTTTCTTTACCAATTCACCATCGGTCAACCCAATTCCAATCCATATAGTGAAAATCACCTCCAAATATTATCCAAATCTGAGCTCCCCAACTAAAAATATCACCAAATGAATAAAGTTTCGATATTAAGTATTTTTGGCCACCTGTTCTGCCTCGTTTTGCGTGTCAAATGTTCCTGAAACTCGCTTTAGATGCCTCAAATGGATTTTTTATGAAATTTCAGTCAAGTTAGGCTTTTGAATCACTCCATTTGACCTTATAATGAAGGAGATATGTTGGTTTTAATATTTGAAAATAGTGTAGATTTTAAATACGAAGTCAGTGACAATTTCGTAATTAATCTGAAAAATCTGGAAGCCCAATTCTTAGTAAAATGACCATAAAATCCTCATACGATGTCCAAATTTGACGATTCTTTTTGCTATGGCTCCTTAATTACGATACGGATCTAGTGCTTCAATCAAAACAGAAATCGGATCTTATTTGTTTAATGTGGTACCATTTATACTTGAAGAAACGACATCGAAACATAAGAAAAACGAGCGGAACACAGCCCAAACCTATCCGAAACTCACTCGATCCCTTCGAGACCCTGTACGAACATACCAACAAGTCCCATAACAAAACACGGACCTACTCGAGGCCTTAAATCACGCATAACAACATCGAAACAATGAAACATCCCTCAAATCAAACTTAATGAACTTTCGAACTTTCGACTTCCAAAAACTCGCGCTGAAACATATCAAATCAACTCGGAATGAACTCAAATTTTGCACACAAGTCCTAATATATTAGACGGATTTACTTGTGCCCCCAAACTATCGAGCAAAATGCAAATTCTCAAAACGACTGGTCGGGTCGTTACAAATGTCCACCAACGTCTACATAAATTCAACAACAAAACAACAATATGCTTGAATTGTCATTATACTAACAAAATGTAGATCAAAAATATCAAGGACTACCAATACTTTAATAATAAAGTTTAAAGGAACACTCAAACATGTGTAATAGATAAATAAAATCATTCAAGTTTAAATTTTTTAAATCTTCTGTCTCCAATTTTCCTCTTTGAATACCTAATATATTTGGTAGTTGTGCCTTTCAAGAAATATTTTTGAGTTTCTCCTCACTCTGTCATTGGTATTTTTCTCGCGCTTTTAACTTTAAAATCTTAGGCTCCCACCTTTTCTTGGAAGATTACACTGTAAGTAACAAATCATACACTGATTTCGATTGCATATCAAATTTGAAGTCCCAAATCATACACTTATTTCTCTAGCATATCATATTTGAAGTTCAAATAAATTCTTCTATTTTGGGGCCTAGGTGTATGTATGTTCTCTGTACTGATTTTTGAAGAGAAAGTGGAGTGCTACGTGTAATATGAAGAGGAAAGTCTGGTGATAAATTTATTGGTACTTCAATTGTCAAAATTATTTTGATTCTTGCAACCGTTTTATTAACTTAGAAAAGGTTACAACTTTAGATCATTATTTTCATTAGTGGTTGCAACGTTTTATTCTTCTTTGGATTGGAAGTGAAAACTTAATTATTGCATTGTTTCATTTATTTTTAGATAGTAAAAAATAGTTTAAACAGGAGAATAAGAGAAATATTAAAAAATAATGAGGAAAGAGATAAAAGCATATCTTGGCTTTAGAGAGTGCCAATAGTGCAATAGGAAATCACGAGGCAACTGCATTTTGATGACGAAGTGAATACATCAAGAGAAATAAACTTAATAAAATGGTTCATAGTTGTAAATACTTAATTTTTTCTCTTTCATTTTTCCTACATTGCACCTTTTTAGATTTATTTTGTGTGTGTGTTTGTAGATTTAGTAGTTTGATATGTAGTATGGTGTTTTGGTTAGCTGCTCATAATGATCGTTTAGTTAATGAGTTTGTATTTGTTTATTTTGAGTTAGTGGCTCGTTGATATTGATCATATGTTGCTTGCATAAATCAAATTGATTTAGCCTAGTTAGTTTGAGTATTAGCTACAATGAAAGTTGTTTATGTTTTGAAAGTCCATAGTTGTTTAGGTTTGATTTGTGTTGAACAAGTAGTTTGGAGCTGATGGTTTAAAGCTGAAATTTAGGTGATTTTATCATAAAATAGGGTACTAGTAGCCTACCTTTTACTAGTAGGGTGGCTGAAATGATATTTTTTTATCACCTTTTGGACAACCTTTGAACAGTGTTTAGCACACAAGGTCAGTCCTTTTTGGATAGACTTTTGGGGAACCAAAATCTGTCCAAAAAGTGACTTTATTTGCCTATTTAAGGGGTTGCTCTTCCCACAGTTCACACACACTCTATATCACACTTTCATACATCTTTAGAATTGCTTGAACTCACAAAAACTTAAAAAACAATCAATAGAAGAACACATAAAGAATAAGCTGAAAATTAATCACTAGTTTTAGTGAGATTTCTGGTTGTTTTAGCATGGATTTACTGTTGTTTCGTTGTTATTTCTGCTATCGATGTTGCTGATTTTCTGTTCGTTCACGGCTGAATTTTATTTTTTGTTGCAAATCAGGTAACTCTTAAACCTTTGTATTACAGATTCATGAAGATAATGAGAAGGTTTTTTCAAAAAAAACTTGTTTCGATGTGGAGCATGTTTTGATCAGATTCTGTTGGGCAAAAATGGAACTTGTAGATGTTATGATTGTATATCAAGCTCGATAATGTGTGCATATTTCATCGTAGTCTCTGGATGCTAATTTATGAACTCATTGATGTTCTAAAACGTCAAAACCACACAAGAGGGGGGTGATTTATGTGGCGTCCGATTTTCGCGTGCATTAGTTATAGAAGGACTAGGTTCTTTTATATGTTCCAACATACACTGTTTGTGGAATATTAAATACAGAAAATAAAGAAGACAAGGATTTTACGTGGAAAACACCTGGCTCAAAAGGTGAAAAATCACGACCTACTTTCCAGTAGGATTTTTCCAAACACTCCACTAAAATCACTAAGCCAAAAACAGCATTTACAAAAACTCTTTGTAAATCTAGGATTAACTCTAATCCCTTTGTGGCAAACTAGCCTCTAGCTATTTGCGACAACTCCAAGTTAGCTATAACTTGAAAACTCAGTACCTATTAAAAATGCTTCTAAATAAATCTAAAAGGTATAAATAAAATCCCTACTACAAGTAGACTAGACTAAAAGACAACAGTTGAAACTGGTTCTTCTAGCTGGTCCAAGTAGCTTCAGAGTCGCACACTTAAATCCCACACGAACTGCTTGCAAAATTGTCTTGCTGATTTTGCTCTCAATTCTTGCTTTGCTTCTGCTTTTGTGCGTACCTGTACAATAAGAACACTGAATAATATATAGGATTAGCAAACAAGAGATTTACTAGAATTCTGATGTTACTCTTCCTTGGTGGAAGAGTTCTAGTTAATCTCAACTTCTTAAATTCTTCCTTATCTTGATTATGTTCTTACTGAATAAGGTGTCCTTCTCCTTATCATTTTTTAATATTTTCGATCAGGAGATATCTCTTTAATTTATAAATTTCGTTTATCTCCTGCATGTGCACCTCACTCGCCTTTAACTCTGCATGTCTATGTCTCCAGTGATGGACCTGGTTCAACTTTGATTTTCTTTGTCAATCTTCAAAAGCATTCAGTTTCTTGGGCCAACAAATTCTCCTTTTTTGATGATGACAAACTCTGTGCTTAGGCATGTAATCAATTTAATCCAACATTCACATTTTTTGGAGTATTAAGCATTTATCATAAAGAACCAGGTTTATTAGGTTATAAATATCACATGTTCAGAATAGCACATAACCATTTTCCCCCTTTCGGCATCATCAAAAAGTTGCAAAATTACGAAAGTCCCAGATTTTTAAGAATTACTCATGGCTACTAGGGCAACTGCAAGTGCAATCATGGATTAATTATCAATAGTAAACCAAGAATGCAATCTATCAAAGAAAATGAAGCAAGATTAAGAGCAAAAGCAGCAAAATTCATTGATAGAAGCATTGTTCAACCACAATCCACAAGAAGAAATAAAAACAGTTAACATCATGAGCAAAAAGAAACAAGAAAATCCCTAATCTGGGTCACTGAAAGTCAAAGACAGGATAGACTACTAAAGCGGGGAAGGGGTGGAGGCTGCGTTTTTAGCTTGGAGAAGAGATAGCATATCATTAAGAATCCCCTCATTCTTCTCCTTTTCTTTGGCAAGCTCAGTTCTGAGAGCACCCCTCTCATGTTCAACCTCAGCCAGACGGTTCTTCAACCTAAGTATTTCTGCATCTTTAGCCCCACCCTCCTGCACAAGTGCTCTGACTTTGTTGTTCACTGGAGTCTTTCTGGATGAACCAGGTTCATTTTCAGGAACATTGATAGCATAGTCGCAGGCCAGAAGAGTGTGTTTGCCAAAGTGATCCTTGACTGTAGTCATTTCTGCCTTCTTCAGAGGCACTTTGTAGTGAGTAAGTACAGTTGTCAGGATGAAGCCATAAGGAATGGCATGAGCCTTGGAACCATTTACCACCCTGTCCAGGAGCTGGATGATAAAGTAAGGCCAATTGATCTGCTTTCCACTATCTAGGCACTCCATGAGAACTAAGTTCATGTAATTTGTTATGTGCATTTTCTCCTGCCTTGGTAGTACACGCTTGTTAATGAAATCAAACACCACCCTGTGAGGAGGCGTCATTTCACTTTTGTAGACCACTCTTGGTTCAACCTCCTCTTCATTGTCACAGAACCTTCTGGTGATTTATAAAGAAGTGGGAAGAGCATCCAAGCTGGGTCATCTCTGCCTGGGGTAATCATCATATCCTTTAGACGGGATCCCAAGCACTTCTCCCAATTCTATGGAATCAAATAAAATTTTGGTCCCCTTTACTTGGCTAGAGACCCTACCGTTCTTGACTACCATAATGTCTTATCAATGGATGAACCAGGTTCATCTGTAGATTTTCCTAGATTTACTAATCCCTCAGCCGCTTCACTTGATTCATTTTCCCCTGACTCCTTGGCTCCCTCTTCTGTTACTACTGTTTCAGTACCACAATAAACAATCTAGTAATTTCTTCCCATGTTCCCCTTGGTTCACTCCGACTTCCCTCTCTCTATTTATTCCCCAATTTTATTTTTACCACCTCTTAGTCTTACTTCTAGCAACTCCACATTTTTCACAGACCCAACCAACACAAACCTGTTTTCTAAGTTCTCCGCTATTTCAGACACATTCTCAGAAGCGATATTTGGTACAGATGATACCTGTTCAGAATCAGATGATCCTGCTGCTTCCTCAATGTCACGACCCATTTTCGGAGTTGTGATGGTGCCTGTCGTGGAACCAGGCAAGCCACCAATTTTATCTAACTAAATACAATTCTCAAAAAAAACCTTTTTAACAAATTCTCAAATCAATGACAATAATAATAAATCCAGTATTTTGGGAAAACCGGTTTATAAAATTCGAAATACCAAATCATACAATTCCCGGATCCAGTGTCACACAGTCATGCGCTGCAAATACTTAATAAAAAAAAAAATAAATGACTAACACAGTCTGAAAATAAGTACGACAGGTAGAAAGGAAAGAGAAGACGATTTCACGGTCGCCAGCTGCTACCTCGTCAACTCCGATGAAACTGATGCGCTCCCTGACCCGAGCTAAACTCCTCTGTACCTGGATCTGCACACAAGGTGCAGGGGGTAACGTGAGTACACCAACTCAGTAGTAACAAAACCAAACTACGGGCTGAAAGGTAGTGACGGACTAACCCTCCGACAATTCAAACAACAGTATATAAATTGGACATGACAGTAATATATCAACAAATAAATATGATGTATCATGATATGTCTGTAACCCTGCATAATAGCAAGAATGCATATAGAATCACGAATGATGTGTACTCATTAATCAAGCTCTCATAAGGTGGTCCACTCAGTACTAGAATACGGCCTTCAGGCCCAGGGAAGTTCATCCCGGATATTACATAAACTCAGGTGACACAGCCACTAAGTACTAAGGAAAAAGACTGATCCAGCCCCCACGGAGAAATCCATCTCTGGAACATAATAACCACGGAGAAATCCATCTCCGGAACATAACAACCACGGAGAAATCCATCTCTGAAATACATGTGCGCTCACTGGGGGTGTATAGACTCCACAGGGGCTCCTTCCAGCCCAAGCGCTATATCAAGCCAACGAAGGCATGATTTCAGGATCGCTGTGGTGTGCAGTCCGATCTCATAACTGTCTCAAAACCAGGCTTCAAGCCTCACTCAGTCAGTGCATTCCCGTCTCACTTAGAATGCTCTAACATATGCAATGCAGCCAAAACCAATGATAATATAAAATAAACTAGCAACTTACGAGACTGAGGCATGAAACATATACTATAACAGGACTGAGTACATGAAAGCAATAATCACAGATAGAGACAGCAATAATCGACCATTCTGGTCTTAACCCATCGACGTGAAGACCTAACATTTATACTTACCATGTTTTCCATTTCGTTCAAAGTAATTACTACCTTCATGGTACAATATCAATCTGGGATAACCATAGACATTGTCGTGGGATAAGCCAGGCTACAATTATTCAGTAAACGCCCGCATGCCCGTCACTTGGCAAGTGCGTCACCTTAATTAACAGCAAATATCAAATAGTTTGGGGTTTCGAACCCTCAGTTCCGAATTTGGAAGCGTTACTTACCTCAAAACCGGCTAATACACTACTCCGCAATGCCCTTGCCTCAAAATTCGGCCTCCGAATGCTCCAAATCTACCAACAATCATATGTAAATCATTATAATATGCTAAGGAACTAATCCCAATCAATATGTATCACAATACTCAAAAATCCCGAAATTGGTCAAAACCCGACCCCCGGGCCCACGTCCCGAAATTCACAAACTTTTATACCAAACTGTTCTTCGTCATCTCATGAGTCCGTACATGTAAAGAACACTAAATTCGGAGTCCAAATGACCCCTCAAATCACCATTTTAAATATTCTAAATCCCAAGCCCCAATCACCCAATTTACACTGATTTTTTCCTAATTTCCACCATAATTCCGACCTTTAATCACATATAAACGAGTTTAGAGTCCAAAAATCTTACCTTGGTGAAGAACTATCGAATTCCCTCTTCCAAACCCTTCAAAAACTTCAAACCCGAATGAAATATTGAGAAAGATGGCTAAAATTCGCGAAGGCTGGTTTTTATACCTTCTGTCCAGTGATCTCGCACCTGTGATCACTTACTCGCACCTGCGGCATCGCAGGTGCGATGCCCCTTCCGCACCTTCGACATCGCAGGTGCGACAAATTCCTCGCACCTGCAGAGTCCCCTCACTTGGCCAATTTCCACACCTACGGTGCCTCGCCCGCTCCTGCGGGACCGCACCTGCGGCTCCCCATCCGCAGGTGCGAAAACACCAGAACAGCACTCAGCAGATTTCCCTAAGGCCAAAAATGCCCGATAACCACCCGATATCAATCCCGAGCCCCTCGGGACCCCAACCAAAGTTACCAACACATCCCATAACATCATTCAAACTTATTTGCACTCTTAAAACACCAAAACTAACATCAAACACCAAATTTACATTGAATTCAAGCCTAAGAACTTTGAAATTTCTAAAACCCACCAATGATGCCGAAACCATTCAAAACCACTCCGATTAACCTGAAATTTTGTAGACACATCCAAAAGGGCATTATGAACCTGTTCCAACTGTCAGAATTCCATTCCTCCCCCGATAGCCTATTTTTCACTGCCGATCGGAAATCGCCAAAAACTAACTTTCGCCAATTCAAGTCTAATTCTACACCGGACATCACAAAAATATTCCGAACACACTCCTAAGTCCCAAATCACCTCACGAAGCTATCCGAGCCATAAAATCCGCATTCCGAGGTTGTTTACCAATAAGTCAACTCTCAGTTGACTTTTTCCATTATAAGGCTATCGTTTAAAGACTAAGCTACTAAATTCTCATTTAAACATTCCGATTTCAATCCTATCGACTCTAACGCCTCAATAATAGAATAACCAATCTATAACAAGTCAATAGTAGCGATTATAATGCATGTTTTACGTAACGACGGACTGGGTCGTTACATTCTCCCCCTCTTAAACAAACGTTCGTCCTCGAACGGGTCTAGAAACATACCTGGAGTCTCAAGCAAGTGAGGATATTTGCTCTGCATCTCTCGCTCTGTCTCCCAAGTAGCCTCCTTCACTGGATGACCTCTCCACTGCACCTTCACTAAATCTATCTCATTTGACCTCAACTTTCTGACCTCGCGAGCCAAAATAGCCGCTGGCTCTACCTCATAAGACATATCATCTTCGAGCTGAACTGTGCCGAAGTCTAACACATGAGACGGGTTACCAACATATTTTTTTAGCATCGACACATGGAATACCGGATGAACACTCGATAGACTGGGTGGCAAGGCAATTCTATAAGCCACATCTCCAGCCTTCTGAAGCACCTCGAAGGGACCAATAAACTGCGGACTTAGATTTCCTCTCATTCCGAACCTCATAACACCCTTCATGGGTGATACCTTCAGCAGTACCTTATCCCCTTCCATAAAAGATACGTCCCGAACCTTCCGGTCCGCATAACTCTTTTGTCTAGACTGCACTGTGCGATGTCGCTCTTGAATCAACTTCACCTTCTCCAACGCATCCTGCACTAAATCTATACCCAAAAACTTAGCCTCCCTAGGCTCGAACCAACCAACCGGCGATCTACACCTCCTACTATATAAAGCCTCATACGGGGCCATCTGAATACTGGACTGGTAGTTGTTGTTATATGCAAACTCCGCTAATGGAAAAAACTGATCCCAGGAACCTCCAAAATCAATCACACAAACCTGTAACATGTCTTCCAGAATCTGAATAGTCCTTTCTGACTGCCCGCCGGTCTGAGGATGAAATGCAGTGCTCAATTCTACCTCAGTACCCATACCTCTCTGCACGGCCCTCCAAAATTGAGATGTGAACTGAGTAGCTCTGTCAGAAATAATAGAAACTGGAACTCCATGCAATCGGACAATCTCTTTAATGTAAATACCAGCTAACCACTCTGAAGTATAAGAAGTGCTGACAGGAATGAAGTGAGCGGACTTGGTCGATATATCCACAATGACCCAAATAGCATCACAACTCTTCGAAGTTCGTGGAAGCCAACCTACAAATTCAATGGTGATCCGCTCCCACTTCCACTCCATAATATCTAACCTCTGAAGTAATCCACCTGGACTCTGGTGCTCATACTTGACCTACTGGCAGTTGAGACACCGTGCTACATACTCAACAATATCTCTCTTCATCCGCATCCACAATTATTGCTGCCTCAGATCCTGATACATCTTCGCGGCACCCGGATGAATAGAATACTGCGAACTGGGAGCCTCTGCTAATATTAATGCCTGAATACCATCTACATTGGGCATGCAAATGCAGCGTTGCATCCTTATAACCCCGTCATCATCGATAGTCACATCCCGGGAATCACCCGACCAACTCTATCGTGAAGAATTAACAAGCGGCGGTCATAATGCTGTCGTGCCTTAATCTGATCAAATAATGAAGACTTGGAAGCCATGCTAGCTACCTCTCGTGGAGGTTCTGACAAATCCAATCTCACCAATTGTCCTACTAAAGTCTGAACATCAAGTCCTAACGGTCGCTCTACTACTGAAAGTTAAGCCAGGCTCCCCAAACTCTTGGCTCTGCGACTGAAGGCATCGGCCACTACATTGGCCTTTACCGGGTGATACAGAATAGTTAAGTCATAGTCCTTAAGAATCTCTAACCATCTCCTTTGGCATAAATTCAAGTCCTTCTGCCTTAGCAGATACTGCAAGCTACGATAATCAGTGAAGATCTCACACTAAACCCCATACAAGTAATGCCGCCAAATCTTTAAGACATGAACAATGGCAGCTAACTCAAGATCGTGCATTGGATAATACTTCTCATGTACCTTCAACTGTCTGGACGCGTAGACAATCACCCTACAATCCTGCATCAAAATCGCTCCCAATCCAATTCTAGAAGCATCACAATAGACTGTATAAGAACCTGAACCTGTAGGCAATACCAATACTGGAGTTGTAGTCAATGCTGACTTGAGCTTCTGAAAGCTCTCCTCGCACTCATCAGACCATCTGAATGGAGCCCCCTCCTGAGTCAATCTGGTCAAAGGTGAAGCAATAGAAGAAAATCCCTCCACAAAGCGATGGTAATAACCCGCCAAACCCAAGAAACTCCAAATCTCCATAGCTGAGGACGGTTTGGGCCAATTCTACACCGCCTCTATATTCTCCAGGTCCACCTGAATACCCTCACTAGACACTATGTGACCCAAGAAAGCTACTGAACCAAGCCAAAATTCACATTTGGAGAACTTTAAATAAAGCTTCTCCTCCCTCAATTTCTGCAACACAACCCTCAAATGCTGAGCGTGCTCCTCCTCGCCACGAGAGTACACCAGGATGTCATCAATGAACACAATAACGAATGAATCAAGGTAAGGCTGGAACACGCTGTTCATGAAATGCATGAACGCGGCTGGGGAATTGGTCAGCCCAAAAGACATAACCAAAAACTCATAGTGGCCATATCTGGTCCTAAAAGCGGTCTTCGGAATATCAGAATCCCGAATCTTAAGCTAATGGTACCCAGACCTCAAGTCGATCTTGGAGAACACTCTAGCTCCCTGAAGCTGATCGAACAAGTCAACAATACGGGGCAAAGGATATCGGTTCTACACCATAACCTTGTTCAGCTACCTGTAGTCAATGCACATATGCATGGATCCATCCTTCTCTTTACGAACAACACAGGTGCACCCCAAGGCAACACACTAGGCCGAATAAACCCCTTATCTAGGAGTTCCTGAAGTTGTTCCTTCAATTCCTTCAACTCTGATGGGGCCATGCGATAAGCAGGAATGGAGATAGGCTGGGTCTCAGGCAATAAGTCGATACCAAAATCAATGTCCCTGTTAGGTGGCATGCCTGGCAGGTCTGCTGGGAAAACGTCCGGGAACTCACAGACCACAGGAACAGAATCAATGAAAGGAGTTTCACTACTAACATCCCTCACAAAGGAGAGATAAGACTCACACCCCTTCCCAATCATACGATGAGCCTTCAGAAAGGAAATCACCCGACTAGGAACGTACTCCACCGAACCTCTCCACTCAATCCTTGGCAATATAGGCATCGCTAAGGTCACGGTCTTGGCGTGACAGTCGAGAACCGCATGATATGGACATAGCCAATCCATGCCTTAAATCACATTGAAGTCAACCAAGCTAAGTAATAATAGATCTGCCCGGGTCTCCCGACCCCCAATAGATATAATACAAGACCGGTACACCCGGTCTACCACCACAGTATCCCCCACCGGAGACGACACATGAACCGCTGAAAACAAGGACTCACGAGGTGTATCCAAGAAATGTGCAAAGTATGAAGAAACATATGAATACGTAGAACCAGGATCAAATAATACTGCAGCATCCCGGTGATAGACTGAGATAATACCTGTAATCACTGCATCTGATGCCAAGGCATCTGTTCTGCCCGGAAGTGCGTAGAAACGGGCCTGACCTCCACCTGACTGACTTCCCCCTCTGGGGCACCCTATGCCTGACTGACCTCCACCCCTGGCTGCTTGACCAGGTGGTGTAGTAACTGGTGTTGTAGCTAGAGGCTGGTTCCTATGTTGATATGAACTACCAGTAAGGCGAGAAAATACCTCTTGATGTGAGCCAGACCCCCACACTCGAAACAACCTCTACCAGCAATTGGCGATGGGGACTGAAGGGAACCCCTAGGACCTGGGTAGCTGCTAAAAGAACCATGTGCTGAGGAACCCTGAACTGATGGTGGCCGAGATGAGCTCTGGGCTGGAAGTGCACTGAATGAGGAACGGTCCAGATGAGAGCTACGAGGACCATGTCCTGATGAAGCACCACTAAAAGCTGGACGGGCTAGCGGAGGAGGCCTGAATGGCCTGATTCTGTTGTGCCGAGACTGAACTCCCGAGAGATCACCACTATAATTACTAGAACCTCGAGGCCTCTTGGCCTCCCTCTCAACACGCTCCTGGCAGCACACTAACTCAATCTCCCTAGCTACGTCAACTACCTCCTTAAAAGAAGCACCGGATACCCTCTCCCTGGTCAGAAAAACCTGCAGCTGGTAAGAAAGACCATCAACAAATCTCTGAATCCTCTCCCTATCTGTGAGAACTAGCCAGATGGCGACGGTCTAACTCAGAGAACCTCATCTCATACTGCGTCACGGTCATGTCTCCCTGACGCAACTGCTCGAACTCTCTACGCAGCTCCTCTCTACGAGACTGTGGTATATACTTCTCCAGAAAGAGAATGGAGAACTGGTGTCATGTAAGGGGTGATGCATCAGCGGGTCTGCGCCTCTCATAGGCCTCCCACCAAGCAAGTGCAGCTCCTGAAAACTGGAATGTAGTGAATGGAACCCCGCTGGCCTCTAATATCCCTGCAGTACGTAGAATCCTCCGACACTTGTCCAAGAAAGCCTGAGCATCCTCGCCCTCTGTACCCCTAAAAGTCGGAGGCTGGAGTCTGCTGTACCTCTCCAACCTACGATGCTCATCGTCAGCTAAGGCTGGGACCACATAATCCTGTGCCGGAGCAATCTGCTGCACTCGGGCTGCCCCGGGTGTTTGAAGTCACTCGGTAACTTGCTCAGGTGTCCGGGAAGCTGGAGTCTAGGTGCCTCCCCCAGCCTGAGAAGTAGTAGCAGTACTAGACATAGCGACGGTTTGTGCCAAGCTGGTGCACACCGTCAAAATCTGAGTTAGGGTCTCCTAAAGACCAGGAATCACAATGGGCGCTGCTGGTGCCCGAGTCTGCCCCGCTGGAATCTCAGCTGCAAGGACCTGTTCCTGAGTAACGGAAAGGTCCACAGCTGCTACTCCGGCTGCTATGCGGGCTGCACCGCTCCCTCTGCCACGGCCTCGACCTCGGGCTGGTCCTGCTGGGATATGGTCGCCACTATAATTAGCACGAGTCCTCACCATCTGTGAGAGAACGAAAACAACAAAAGTTTAGTTTCAGAGTTCAACAGAGTTGCTCGACAGAATTCGAAGAATGTGAGATTTTTCCTAAAGGTTCTGCAGCCTCTCGAAGATAAATACAGACGTCTCTGTACCGATCCGCAAGACTCTACTAAACCTGCTCATGACTGGTGAGACCTATTTAACCTAACGCTCTAATACCAACTTGTCAAGACCCATTTCCGGAGTCGTGATGGCGCATGTCGTGGAACCAGGCAAGCCACCCATTTTATCTAACTAAATACAATTCTAAAAAAAAACCCTTTTTAACAAATTCTGAAATCAATGAATAATAATAAATCCAGTATTTTGGGAAAACCAGTTTATAAAATTCGAAAGACCAAATCATATAATTCCCGGATCCAGTGTCACACAGACATGAGCTGCTAATACTTAATAAAAATAAAAAATAAATGACTAACATAGTCTGAAAATAAGTACAACAGGTAGAAAGGAAAGAGAAGACGAGTTCACGGTCTCCAACTGCTACCTCGTCAACTCCGATGAAACTGATGCGCTCCCTGACCCGAGTTGAACTTCTCTGTACCTGGATCTGCACACAAAGTGCAGGGGGTAATGTGAATACACCAACTCAGTAGTAACAAAATCAAACTACGGGCTGAGAGGTAGTAACTGACTAAACCTCCGACAATTCAAACAACAGTATATAAATTGGACATGACAGTAATATATCAGCAAATAAATACGATGTATCAAGATATGTTTTAACCCTACATACTAGCAAGAATGCATATAGAATCACGAATGATGTGTACTCATTATCAAGCTCTCATAAGGTGGTCCACTCAATACTAGAATACGGCCTTCAGGCCCAGGGAAGTCCATCCCGGATATTACATAAACACAAGTGACACAGTCACTAAGTACTGAGGAAAAAGGCTGATCCAGCCCCCACGGAGAAATTCATCTCTGGAACATAATAACCACGGAGAAATCCATCTCCGGAACATAACAACCCCGGAGAAATCCATCTCCGGAACATAACAACCCCGGAGAAATCCATCTCCGAAATATATGTGCGCTCACTGGGGGTGTAAAGACTCCGGAGGGGCTCCTTCCAGCCCAAGCGCTATATCAAGCCAACGAAGGCATGATTTTAGGATTGTTGCGGTGTGCAATCCGACCTCATAACTGTCTCAAAACCAGGCTTCAAGCCTCACTCAGTCAGTGCCTTCCAGTCTCACTTAAAATGCTCTAACATATGCAATGCATCCCAAACCAATGATAATATAAAATAAAATAGCAACTTACGAGACTAAGGCATGAAACATATACTATAACAGGACTAAGTACATGAAAGCAATAATCACAGATAGAGACAGCAATAATCGACCATTCCGGTCTAAACCCATCGGCATGAAGCCTTAACATTTATACTTAGCATGTTTTCTATTTCGTTCAAAGTAATTACTACCTTCATAGTACAATATCAATCTGGGATAACCAGTAGACAGTGTTGTGGGATAAGACAGGCTACAATTATTCAGTAAACGCCCGCATGCCCGTCACTTGGCAAGTGCGTCACCTTAATTTATAGCAAATATCAAATAGTTTCGGGTTTCGAACTCTCAGTTCCAAGTTTGGAAGCGTTATTTACCTCAAAACCGGCTAATACACTACTCTGCAATGCCCTTGCCTCTAAATTCGGCCTCCGAGTGCTCCAAATCTACCAACAATCAGACGTAAATCATTATAATATGCTAAGGAACTAATCCCAATCGAAATGTATCACAATACTCAAAAATCCCGAAATTGGTCAAAACCCGACCCCCGGGCCCACGTCCCGAAATTCAGAAACTCTTATACCAAACTGTTCTTCGTTATCTCACGAGTTCGTACATATAAAGAACACTAAATTCGGAGTCCAAATGACCCCTCAAATCACCATTTTAAATATTCTAAATCCCAAGTCCTAATCACCCAATTTACACTGATTTTTTCCTAATTTCCACCATAATTCCGACCTTTAATCACATATAAACGAATTCCCTCTTCAAAACCCTTCAAAAACTTCAAACCCCAATGAAATATTGAGAAAGATGGCTAAAATTCGCGAAGGCTGATTTTTATACCTTCTGTCCAGTGATCTCGCACCTGCGATCACTTACTCGCACCTGCGGCTTCGCAGGTGCGATGCCCCTTCCGCACCTGCGACATCGCAGGTGCGACAAATTCCTCGCACCTGCGGAGTCCTCTCACTTGGCCAATTTCTGCACCTGCGGTGCCACGCCCCCTCCTGCGGGACCGCACCTGCGGCTCCCCATCCACAGGTGCGAAAACACCAGAACAACACTCAACAGATCTCCCTAAGGCCAAAGATGCCCGATAACCACCCGATATCAATCCCGAGCCCCTCGGGACCCCAACCAAAGTTATCAACACATCCCATAACATCATTCAAACTTAGTTGCACTCTTAAAACACCAAAACTAACATCAAAATACCAAATTTACATTGGATTTAAGCCTAAGAACTTTGAAATTTCTAAAACCCACCAATGATGCCGAAACCATCCAAAACCACTCTGATTAACCTGAAATTTTGCAGACACATCCAAAATGGAATTATGAACCTGTTCCAACTGTCGGAATTCTATTCCGCCCCCGATAGCCTATTTTTCACTACCGACCGAAAATCGCCAAAAACTAACTTTCGCCAATTCAAGTCTAATTCTACACCGGACATCACAAAAATATTCCGAACACACTCCTAGGTCCCAAATCACTCACGAAGCTATCCAAGCCATAAAATCTACATTCCGAGGTTGTTTACCAATAAGTCAACTCTCAGTTGACTTTTCCCATTATAAGGCTATCAATTAAAGACTAAGCTACTAAATTCTCATTTAACCATTCTGATTTCAAGACAATCAACTTTAACGCCTCAATAATAGAATAACCAATATATAACAAGTCAATAGTAGCGATTATAACGCATGTTTTACGTAACGACGGACTGGGTCGTTACATTCTCCCCCTCTTAAACAAACGTTCGTCCTCGAACGGGTCTAGAAACATACCTGGAGTCTCCAGAATCTGAATAGTCCTTTCCGACTGCCCGCCGGTCTGAGGATGAAATGCTGTGCTTAATTCTACCTCAGTACCCATACCTCTCTGCACGGCCCTCCAAAATTGAGATGTGAACTGATTACCTCTGTCAGAAATAATAGAAACCGGAACTCCATGCAATCGGATAATCTCCTTAATGTAAATACCAGCTAACCGCTCTGAAGTATAAGAGGTGCTGACAGGAATGAAGTGTGCGGACTTGGTCAATCTATCCACAATGACCCAAATAGCATAAAAACTCTTCGAAGTTCGTGGAAACCCAAATACAAAGTCAATGGTGATCCGTTCCCACATCCACTTCGGAATATCTAACCTCTGAAGTAATCCACCTGGCCTCTGGTGCTCATACTTGACCTGCTGGCAGTTGAGACACCGTGCTACATACTCAACAATATCTCTCTTTATCCTTCTCCACTAATACTGCTGCCTCAGATCCTGATACATCTTCGCGACACCCGAATGAATAGAATACCGCGAACTGTGAGCCTCTGCTAATATTAGTGCCCGAATACCATCTACATTGGGCACGCAAATGCGGCCCTGCATCGTCATAACCCCGTCATCATCGATAGTCACATCCCGGGCATCACCCCGACAAACTCTATCTTGAAGAATTAACAAGTGGCGGTCATAGTAATGTCGTGCATTAATCTGATCAAATAATGAAGACCGGGAAGCCATGCTAGCTACCACTCGTGGAGGGTCTGACAAATCCAATCTCACCAACTGTCCCGCTAAAGCCTGAACATCAAGTGCTAACGGTCGCTCTGCTACTGAAAGTTAAGCCAGGCTCCCCAAACTCTCGGCTCTGCGACTCAAGGCATCGGCCACTACATTAGTTAAGTCATAGTCCTTAAAAAGCTCTAACCATCTCCTCTGGCGTAAATTCAAGTCCTTCTGCCTTAGCAGATACTAAAAGCTACGATTATAAGTGAAGATCTCACACTGTACCCCATACAAGTAATGCCGCCAAATCTTTAAGGCATGAACAATGGCAACTAACTCAAGATCGTGCAATGGATAATTCTTCTCATGTACCTTCAACTATCTGGACGCGTAGGCAATCACCCTACCGTCCTGCATCAAAACCGCTCCCAATCCAACTCTAGAAACATCACAATAGGCTATGTAAGAACCCGAACCTGTAGGCAATACCAATACTGGAGTTGTAGTCAATGCTGACTTGAGCTTCTGAAAGCTCTCCTCGCACTCACCAGACCATCTGAATGGAGCACTCTTCTGGGTCAATCTGGTCAAAGGTGAAGCAATAGAAGAAAATCCCTCCATAAAGCGACAGTAATAACCCGCCAAATCCAAGAAACTCCTAATCTCCGTAGTTGAGGACGGCCTGGGCCAATTCTGCACCGCCTCTATATTCTTCGGGTCCACCTTAATACCCTCACTAGACACTATATGACCCAAGAAAGCTATTGAACCAAGCCAAAATTCACATTTGGAGAACTTTGCATAAAGCTTCTCCTCCCTCAATCTCTAAAACACAACCCTCAAATGCTAAGCGTGCTCCTTCTGGCCACGAGAGTACACCAGGATGTCATCAATGAACACAATAATGAATGAATCAAGGTAAGGCTGGAACACGCTGTTCATCAAATGCATGAACGCGGTTGGGGCATTGGTCAGCCAAAAAGACATAACCAGAAACTCATAGTGGCCATATCTGATCCTAAAAGCGGTCTTCGAAATATCAGAATCCCGAACCTTCAGCTGATGGTACCCAGACCTCAAGTCGATCTTGGAGAACACTCTAGCTCCCTGAAGCTGATCGAACAAGTCATCAATACGGTGCAAAGGATACCGGTTCTTCACCGTAACCTTGTTCAGCTGCCTGTAGTCAATGCACATACGCATGGATCCATCCTTCTTCTTTACGAACAACACCGGTGCACCCCAAGGCGACACACTATGCCGAATAAACCCCTTATCTAGGAGTTCCTGAAGTTGTTCCTTCAATTCCTTCAACTCTGTTGGGGCCATGCGATAAGGAGGAATGGAGATAGGTTGGGTCTCAGGAAATAAGTCGCTACCAAAATCAATGTCCCTGTCAGGTGGCATGCCTGGCAGGTCTGCTGGGAAAACGTCCGGGAACTCACGGACCACGGGAACAGAATCAATGGAAGGAGTCTCACTACTAACAACCCTCACAAAGGCCAGATAAGACTTACACCCCTTCCCAATCATACGATGAGCCTTCAGAAAGGAAATCACCCGGCTAGGCCTGTACTCCACCGAACCTCTCCACTCAATCCTTGGCAATCCAAGCATCGCTAAGGTCACGGTCTTGGCATGACAGTCGAGAACCGCATGATATGGAGATAGCCAATCCATGCCTAAAATCACATCGAAGTCAACCAAGCTAAGTAATAATAGATCTCCCCGGATCGCCCGACCCCCAATAGATATAATACAAGACCGGTACACCCGTTCTACCACCACAATATCCCCCACCGGAGTCGACACTTGAACAGCTGAAAACAAGGACTCACGGGGTGTATCCAAGAAATGTGCAAAGTATGAAGAAACATTTGAATACGTAGAACCAGGATAAAATAATACTGCAGCACCCGGTGATAGACTGAGATAATACCTATAATCACTGCATCTGAGGCCATGGCATCTAGTCTGCCCGGAAGTGCGTAGAAACGAGCCTGCCCTCCACCTGACCGACCTCCCCCTCTGGGGCGGCCTCTGCCTGACTGACCTCCACCCCTAGCTGCTTGAGCGGGTGGTGTAGTAACTGGTACTGTAGCTAGAGGCCGGTTCCTGTGCTGATATGAACTACCAGTAAGGCGAGACAATACCTCTTGATGTGAGACAGACCCCCACACTCGAAACAACCTCTACCAGCAATTGGCGATGGGGACTGAAGGGAACCCTTGGGACCTGGGTAGCTGCTAGAAGAACCATGTGCTGAGGAACCCTGAACTGATGGTGGCCGAGATGAGCTCTGGTCTGAAAGTGCACTGAATGAGGAACGGTCTAGATGAGAGCTACGGGGACCGTGTCCTGATGAAGCACCACTGTAAGCTGGACGGGCTGGCGGAGGAGGCCTAAATGGCCTGACTCTGTTGTGCCGAGACTGACCTCCCGAGTGATCACCACTATAATTACCAGAACCTCGAGGCCTCTTGGCCTCCCTCTCAACACGCTCCTGGCGACACTGACTCAATCTCCCTGGCTACGTCAACTACCTCCTCAAAAGAAGCACCGGATACCTACTCCTTGGTCAGAAAAACCCGCAGCTGGTAAGAAAGACCATCAACAAATCTCTGAATCCTGTCCCTATCTGTGGGAACTAGCCAGGATGCATGACGGGCTAACTCTGAGAACCTCATCTCATACTGCATCACGGTCATGTCTCCCTGACGCAACTGCTCGAACTCTCTACGCAGCTTCTCTCTACGAGACTGTGGTTTATACTTCTCCAGAAAGATAATGGAGAACTGGTGCCATGTAAGGGGTGATGCATCAGCGGGTCTGCGCCTCTCATAGGCCTCCCACCAAGCGAGTGCAGCTCCTGAAAACTAGAATGTAGTGAATGGAACCCTGCTGGCCTCTAATATCCCTGCAGTACGTAGTATCCTCTAACACTGATCTAAGAAAGCTTGGGCATCCTCTCCCTTTGTACACCTAAAAGTCGGAGGCTGGAGTCTGCTGAACCTCTCCAACCTACGCTGCTCATCGTCAATTAAGGCTGGGACCACATAATCTTGTGCCGGAGCAATCTGCTGCACTGGGGCTGCTCCAGGTGTCTGAAGTCCCTGGGTAACCTGCTCAGGTGTCCGGGAAGCTGGAGTCTAGGTGCCTCCCCCAGCTTGAGAAGTAGTAGCAGTAGTAGACATAGCGACGACCTATGCCAAGCTGGTGCACACCGTCAAAATCTGAGCTAGGGTCTCCTGAATACTAGGAATCACAATGGGTAGTGCTGGTGCCTGAGTCTGCCCCGCTGGAATCTCAGCTGCGGGGACCTGCTCCTGAGTAACGGAAGGGTCCACAGGTGCTGCCCCGGCTGCTGTGCGGGCTGCACCCCTCCCTCTGCCACGGCCTCGACCTCGAGCTAGTCCTGTTGGGATATGGTCGCCACTATCATTAGCACGATTCCTCACCATGTGTGAAAGAATGAAAACAACAGAAGTTTAGTTTCAAAGTTGCACGACAGAATTCAAAGAATGTGAGATTTTTCCTAAAGGTTATGCAACCTCTCGAAGATAAGTACAGACGTCTCCGTACCGATCCGCAAGACTCTACTAAACTTGCTCATGACTGGTGAGACCTATTTAACCTAGCGCTCTGATACCAACTTGTCACGACCCATTTCCGGAGTCGTGATGGCGCCTATCGTGGAACCAGGCAAGCCACCCATTTTATCTAACTAAATACAATTCTAAAAAAAACACTTTTTAACAAATTCTGAAATCAATGACAATAATAATAAATCCAGTATGTTAGGAAAACCAGTTTATAAAATTCGAAAGACCAAATCCAACAATTTCCGGATCCAGTGTCACACAGTCATGAGCTACTAATACTTAATAAAAATAAAAAAGAAATGACTAACACAGTCTGAAAATAAGTACAACAGGTAGAAAGAAAAGAGAAGACGAGTTCACGGTCGCCAGCTGCTACCTCGTCAACTCCGATGAAACTGATGCGCTCCCTAACCCGAGCTGAACTCTTCTGTACCTGAATCTGCATACAAGGTGCAGCAGACGTGAGCACACCAACTCAGTAGTAACAAAACCAAACTACGGGCTGAGAGGTAGTGACGGACTAAACCTCTGACAATTCAAACATCAGTATATAAATTGGACATGACACTAATATATCAAGAAATAAATACGATGTATCAAGATATGTCTGTAACCCTGCATACTAGCAAGAATGCATATAGAATCATGAATGATGTGTACTCATTAATCAAGCTCTCATAAGGTGGTACACTCAGTACTAGAATACGGCCTTCAGGCCCAGGGAAGTCCATCCCAGATATTACATATGACACAGTCACTAAGTACTGAGGAAAAAGGCTGATCCAGCCCCCACGGAGAAATCCATCTCCGGAACATAATAAGCACGAAGAAATCCATCTCCGGAACATAACCACGGAGAAATCCATCTCCGAAATATATGTGCGCTCACTGGGGGTGTATAGAACCCGGAGGGGCTCCTTCCAGCCCAAGCGCTATATTAAGCCAATGAAGGCATGATTTCAGGATAGCTGCGGTGTGCAGTCCGACCTCATAACTGTTTCAAAAACAGGCTTCAAGCCTCACTCAGTCAGTGCCTTCCAGTCTCACTTAGAATGCTCTAACATACGAATGCAGCCCAAACCAATGATAATATAAAATAAACTAGAAACCTACGAGACCGAGGCAAGAAACATATACTATAACAGGACTAAGTACATGAAAGCAATAATCACAGATAGAGACAGCAATAATCGACTATTCCGATCTAAACCCATCGGCGTGAAGCCTTAACAATTATACTTAGCATGTTTTATATTTCGTTCAAAGTAATTACTACCTTCACAGTACAATATCAATTTGGGATAACCAGTAGACAGTGTCGTGGGATAAGCTAGGCTACAATTATTCAGTAAACGCCCGCATGCCCGTCACTTGGCAAGTGCGTCACCTTAATTAACAGCAAATATCAAATAGTTTAGGGTTTCGAACCCTTAGTTCCAAGTTTTGGAAGCATTACTTACCTCAAAACCGGCTAATACACTATCCGCAATGCCCTTGCCTCTAAATTCGGCCTCCGAGTGCTCCAAATCTACCAACAATCAGATGTAGATCATTATAATATGCTAAGGAACTAATCCCAATCAAAATGTATCACAATACTCAAAAATCCCGAAATTGGTCAAAACCCGACCCCCGGGCCCACGTCCCGAAATTCAAAACTTTCATACCAAACTGTTCTTCGTCATCTCACGAGTCCGTACATATAAAGAACACTAAATTCGGAGTCCAAATGACCCCTCAAATCACCATTTTAAACATTCTAAATCTCAAGCCCTAATCACCCAATTTACACTGATTTTTCCCTAATTTCCACCATAATTCCGACCTTTAATCACATATAAACGAGTTTAGAGTCCAAAATTCTTACCTTGGTGAAGAACTATCGAATTCCCTTTTCAAAACCCTTCCAAAACTTC
Organism: Nicotiana knightiana; assembly: GCA_005239525.1. Classification (NCBI taxonomy): domain Eukaryota; kingdom Viridiplantae; phylum Streptophyta; class Magnoliopsida; order Solanales; family Solanaceae; genus Nicotiana; species Nicotiana knightiana. The sequence continues at coordinate 26,086 of ML420851.1, read as the reverse complement.
AAACCAGGATGAAATATTGAGAACGATGGCTAAAATTCGCGAAGGCTGGTTTTTATACCTTCTGTCCAGTGATCTCGCACCTGCGATGACTTACTCGCACCTGCGGCTTCGCAGGCGCGATGCCCCTTCCGCACTTGTGACATCGCAGGTGCGACAAATTCCTCGCACCTGCGGAGTCCCCTCACTTGGCCAATTTCCGCACATGCGGTGTCTCGCCCGCTCCTGCGGGACCGCACCTGCGGCTCCCCATCCGCAGGTGCGAAAACACCAGAACAGCACTCAGCAGATTTCCCTAAGGCAAAAAATGCCCGATAACTACCCGATATCAATCCCGAGCCCCTCGGGACACCAACCAAAGTTACCAACACATCCCATAACATCATTCAAACTTAGTTGCACTCTTAAGACACCAAAACTAACCTCAAAACACCAAATTTACATTGGATTCAAGCCTAAGAACTTTGAAATTTCTAAAACCCACCAATGATGCTGAAACCATCCAAAACCACTCTGATTAACCTGAAATTTTGCAGACACATCCAAAATGGCATTATGATTCTGTTCCAACTGTTGTAATTCCATTCCGCTCCCGATAGCCTATTTTTCACTGCCGACCGGAAATCGCCAAAAACTAACTTTCGTCAATTCAAGCCTAATTCTACACCGGACATCACAAAAATATTCTGAACACACTCTTAAGTCCCACATCACATCACGAAGCTATCCGGGCCATAAAATCCGCATTTTGAGGTCGTTTACCAATAAGTCAACTCTCAGTTGACTTTTTCCATTATAAGGCTATCTTTTAAAGACTAAGCTACTAAATTCTCATTTAACCATTCTGATTTCAAGCTTATCGACTATAACACCTCAATAATAGAATAACAAATCTGTAACAAGTCAATAGTAGCGATTATAATGCATGTTTTACATAACGACGAACTGGGTCGTTACACTCAATAGCTGATTTGAACGAACCACTGGAATTGTCTGATTCTTGAACCTGACTAGCTTGTACTTTGGCATTCAATTTCTGGCGAGAGAACCTGTAGCCACTATTTTCCTTGCGAGCATTTTAACCCGGCTTTTCTGGGTTTTGGACTAGGGCTAGGTTGAGGAATAGTGGAATTGGGTTGAGACGGAGTAGGACTAGGTGGTGGAGGTGTGGAAGAGGTCGAAGATGGAGTAACAGGTGGTGGAGAACCATGGTTGTCTGATGGATTAGTCATTTTTTATTTAATATGGAAGAAGAAGAAGATTTTGAGTTGAGGAAGAAGGAAGGGTTAGAATCAAGGTTTTGGAGCAAAGAGATAGAAGGGTTTCGACGGTTATGGCTTAGTGAATGATGACTTAGAGAAGTGATGATGATGGAGTTCTAAAGGGAATGGGTAATTAATATATAATGGGAATATTTTGGGTCAAAAAGAAGTCTAATCACTTCAGTAAGTGTCAGTTACAAAATAACGGTTACGACTCTCCTAATTAGGGGATTCTAAGAGGTGACGGAACTGGTTCAAAATTAGGATAAAGACTAGATTTTGAAAAGATCTAGTTTTAGGTAGAGTTCTGCTCATTAATAACTATTAAAATTTTAAAATGGGTATGGTGGATAACACATACCTCACCTTTCAGATAAACCAGCACTGATGAACCGGGTTCATCATTTAAGCTACCTCTTGATCAAGCCTCAACTTTCAACAATAAGAAAAACATCATTAGTAACCAATGAGTCATTTCAAAACATGGCAAGAGAGTATGTTATTTACAACATGAGACTGAGCAACGATTAATCTGATTATTTACACAAATTTCAGAATTTCTAGCAAAATCTTTTTTTCAATTTTTTTTCATTTTTTTTTCATGTACATTATGAACTGGTTCAATTAGGTGATCTTAATCATCCCTAACTCTAACATGTTCCTTTTAAAATTCTCTCTACTGAGTGCTTTTGTAAAGATGTCAGTAATCTGTTTGTCAGTAGCACAAAATTCAATAGAGATCAATTCTTTCTCATAATTATCCCTTAAAAATGATGTCTAACATCTATGTGCTTAGTCCTTTTATGATGAACGAGGTTCTTCGTCATACTTATAGCACTTGTGTTATCACAAAAGATAAGGATGCAGCCAACATCGATTCCAAAATCTAGCAGTTGCTGATTAATCCACAATAGTTGAGCACAACATGAAGCTGCAGCCACATACTCAGCCTCAGCAGTAGATAGAGCTACAAAATTTTGCTTTTTAGTGGCCCAAGACACAAGACATGAGCCTAGAAAATGTGTCATACTTGAGATGCTCTTTCTATCTACTAGAAAACCTGCATAGCCAGCATCAGCATATCCCACAAGGTTAAAGTTACTACCTTTTGGATACCAAAGACATAGATCAGTGGTGCCTTTTAAGTATCTCAAGATTCTTTTTACTGCATTTAGGTGGGATTCTTTTGGATTAGCCTGAAATCTTGCAGAAAGTCCTACACTGAAAACAATGTCAGGTCTACTAGCAGTGAGATATAGCAGTGAACCAATCATTCCCCTATACAACATTTGATCAACAGTTCATCTACATCTAGTTTAGTGGCTATTGCAATAGGAGTGTCAATTTCTTTGGAATCTTCCATTTTAAACCTTTTAAGAAACTCTTTCACATACTTTTGTTGATAGATCATAGTTCCATTTGAATTTTTTTTAATTTGTAAGCCTAAAAAGAAATTAAGATCACCCATCATGCTCATTTCAAATCTACTCCCCATTAGTTTAGCAAATTCTTTACTTAGTTTTTCAGTGGTTGCTCCAAAGATTATGTCATCTACATATATCTGAACTACCAAGAGATCTTTACCTTTTTCTTTTAAGAATAAAGTACTATCAATTCTACCTCTCTTGTAGTCATGCTCAAGCAAGAATTTTGATAACCTTTCATACCATGCTCTGGGAGCTTGCTTGAGACCATATACTACTTTGTCAAGTTTGTACACATGATCAGGATTCTCCTTGTTCTCAAACCCTGGAGGTTGCTTGACGAACACCTCTTCCTTTAGATAGCAATTTAGGAAGGCACTCTTGACATCCATCTGGTGAAGGGTGAATTCCATGTAAGCAGCAAAGGCTATGAGGAGTCTTATTGCTTCCAGCCTTGCAACTGGAGCAAAGATTTCATAATATTCTATGCCTTCCTCCTGACTGTATCCTTGAACCACCAATCTTGCCTTGTTTCTTATAATTGTTCCATCTTCATCAAATTTGTTTCTGAAGACCCATTTTGTGTCAATTACTGATCTGTCTTGGTACTAGATGCAAAACTTGACTTCTTTCAAATTGGTTGAGTTCATCTTGCATTGCATTCACCCAGTCTGCATCCTGTAAAGCCTCAACAACATTTTTGGTTCAATAAGAGATAGGAAAGCATCAAAAGCACAATGATTCTTGAAAGAGGATCTGGTTTTGATTCCAGAGGTTGGATCAGTGATAATGTTCTCAATAGGGTGAGAACTTTGATATCTGTATGGTTTCACAACCAACTGGTTACTCCTTGAAGTTCCTTCAGTGTTTTGTTGTTATGGAAGAGGATCAGGTCCAGGTTCCAATGAGGTTTGGAAATTAATTTGTTCAATTCCCCCTGTCATGTTTCCAGGGAGGGATGAACATGTACCATTACCTGTTCCTTCCTCCAGTGTTGCATCATTATGGACTAAGTTTCTGACCAGCCCAATTTCTTCATCCTCTTGTTCTTGTCTCTTAGAAAGAATGTTAGTTTCATCAAAAACTACATGCACACTTTCTTCAACACACATAATGCTTTTGTTATAGACTTTATAAGCCTTACTATGTGAAGAATATCCCAAGGATACTCCCTCATCACTTCTGGGATCAAACTTACCTAGGGAGTCTTTACCATTGTTGTGCACAAAGAACTTGCAACCAAAAGCCCTAAGATGGGATATATTAGGCTTTATCCCTTTAAGTTACTCATAGGGAGTCTTCTCTACAAGTGTTCGAGTCATGCACCTGTTTATGATATAGCATGCAGTATTAATGGCTTCTACCCAGAAGCTATAAGGTAGTTTACTAGAAAGAAGCATGGTCCTAGTCATATCTTCAAGTGTCCTATTCTTTATTTCAACTATTCCATTTTGTTGTGGAGTTCTAGAAGCAGAAAAGTTCTGATCTATGCCATGCTCATCACAAAATTCAGCAAATTTAGCATTTTAAAATTCAGTGTCATGATCAGACCTAATTGATGCAAGTTGATTTCCTAATTGTTTTTGAATTTTTCTAACAAAGGAAGTAAACATGTCTAATGCCTCATATTTAGATATTAGAACAATGTCCAGGTAAATCTAGAATAGTCATCAACAAGTACCATTACATATCTCTTTCCACCTCTGCTTAAGGTTCTCATAGGACCACAGAGATCCATATGGACCAGTTCTATCGATCTTGTGGTACTTACCACTTTCTTGCTTTTGAAAGAGGATCTTACCTGCTTCCCCTTTGCACAAGCCTCACAGACTTTGTCTTCCTTGAACTTAATGTTAACTAAGTCCTTGGAGACTAGTTTGTTAAGTTGACTCAGACTTGCATGTCCAAATCTCTTATGCCAAATGAGGGGATCACTGTCAAGCACACTTAAGTATGTTAATTCATTTTCTGAAAGTGAGAACAGATCTATGATGTATATATTGTTCACTCTTTTTCCCTGCAAATCAATCTTTTCAGTGATAGGATTTATTACAAAATATTTTGTAGAGGTGAATGCTACCAAGTTATCTCTGTCACATAGTTATAACACACTGATTAGGCTATATTTCAAGCCATCTATTAGGTAGACATTCTCAATGGAACGAGTTTCATCCTTACCTACCTTACCAACCCCAATGATTTCACCTTTCTTTCCATTTTCAAAGGAGACATTTCCTCCTTTGAGGTCCTCAAGTGAAAGGAACTGGTCCATGTGTTTTGAGCAGCCACTATCCATGTACCATATTTGGCTACTTCCTTTCACTTGAACCTACAAAAGAAACTTAGGGGTTAGTCTTAGGAACCAAACTAGTTTGGGTCCCTTTCTATAAGCAAAATGATGAATTATATTCTTTTTAGCCCAATTTGGTAACCACTTCTTCCCTCGAACAAAACTTTTATTCTTTTGACTGACCTACTCTTTTGCATTGCATTGACTTTTGTAGTGACCAGATCTTACCACAATGGGTATAAATTTTGTTCTCAGGAAGGGTGAGGTATTTGCTTTTAGGATCCCATTTAGGCAGCTGATTCCCAAAGTCAAGTCCTCTCTTATTGCTACTATGATGTTCTTGTAGTCATGTCAAAGCATCGGAGGATCTGTTCCATTTACAAGTTCTGTCTAGTTCATGCTTGACCTCACCAAGTTCCTCGTTCAACATTCTTATATGTTCATCCTTCCTATACAACTCATCTTTTAGTTTACCTACATTTTCTTCTAAGGTGAGTTGAGAGTTGTTGCTATATTCTTACTTATTCCTAGTTTCAGTTTTAGATTTTAAGATTTTAACTCTAGGACATTTGTCTCAAGTGGATGAATCTGGTTCTTCAGGGCAGTGTTTTCACTTACAGTCTCACTCTGAGTTCCAGGTTTTTACACTTTGCTTTTAAAATTACACACTCCTTAGACAGTTGTTCATTTTCCTTATTACTTACCTCAGATTCCTCATCTGATTCACCAATTGCCATAAGTGCTTGTACATCTACATCTTCATCATCTGACTTCTCATCTGAACTTTCTCCCCAAACAGCGACCATAGCCTTTGTTGATACTTTACTTTTCTTGGGATGAACATGTTCCTTCTTTCGGTTCCTTCATTCAAACCTTTCCTTTTTGTCACACCTCCTTTTTCCTGCAGGGTGGGATTAGGAAGTTTTTCCAATTTAAGTGACATAATCGAAATTAGATTATTTATTTTATTCACAGTCGCCACTTGGGATAATTTATGGTGTCCCAAGTAACCGGTTTATTTTAAATCCAAAATTGAGGAAAATTGACTATATTTTAAAATCTGCGAAACCAGAAGACCGGGTAAGAAATTCTGTTAACCCGAGAGAAGGTGTTAGGCACTCCCGAGTTCCGTGGTTTTAGCACGGCCGCTCAACTATTACTAATTGACCTAATTATCTGATTTATTACATGTTTTAAACCTATTGTGAATTTTTTTTACCTTTTAACTGCTTTTAGTATTTATGAAATAATTTACGGAACAAGTCACGATGTCGTACATTTGTCGTTTTGGTACACGTTGCAAACCGCGCCACATGAAATGCACCCACGATTTACTACATGCTTATTTTTATTATTTTTTGAAGTTAGGGTCGGGTCACATGAAATGCACACCCGAAATAGGGATTATGTATCACGACTATGCCACGGGAACCGTACCCATAATAACGATAATTTATTATCAACTGCGGCTAAAGCAAGCTACCATGTTATTATCTACTCTGTAATAGAAAGGACATGTTGCCTCAGATACAAAAAATATTTCTTTACTATGCAAAAGAAATACTTAACTAGCAGTTACAAATAGAAAGAAACATTCAGTAATAAATAACATGATGTTTTAAACTGAGGCAAGAAAGATAAAGTATTGTCTAACTTGTGAGTAAATTATAGCATGAGTAAACGAGAACACAATTGACCAAAATCTTATCAAGTAGTAAAATCTTGAACAATGGAACAAAGTTATAAAGTACACTGTTTTCGAGTACATAATTAAGACTAAAGGGTAAATATATAAACCAGGACTTGCAAAGAGCATACCAAAATATTCACGACACCAACATCCTACAGCCCAACAAATGAAGCCCAGAATTATCCTAGGATCTAAATCTTTCAAATTTTAAATCAAAGTTCAAATATTATATTTGTAGATCACTCACATCCTAACTCTAAACCCGTTCTTATGCATCCGATCATGGTTCTTCAAGTATTTTTTATTATCTAATACTTTATAATTGATGCATGAAATTAATATCCTTTACTCTTGTATCTACTCATGGATATAGATAAAACGATAAAGTAGGATCAATAAAAAAAACGAAAAAAAACAAAGACATGATAAAACATATAGTGTTAAGAGTGTATCTACCATGTTATTTTAAAGTTTAAAGGCATTAGCTAAGACTTTAAAATTGACACTCCAATGAATTCCACCATGAGGTTCAGCAAATAATTTTAATGGACAGATATATCCAAAGCCAACATAGTGAGAAGGCAAAAGTCAGACCTTTGTATTAAACGAATTCGAAGTTGAAAAACTTACATCTGTGAACGAAGATCGAACAAGAAACTAGCAACACCGGAACCTCACCTCCGGCGACCTTGAACGGAAGTTTTTGGGTGAACTCGACAACGGCTTTTGCTGCGTTTTCAAGCTGCTTTCGCAAAGTTTCGGGCTGCTTTTGCTGAGTTTCTGGCTGATTTAGGTGGCTTATTGCAGCTGGATTTGAGTGTTTTCTTGTTGTGTTTTTAGCAGAAAACAGAGTCTGGTTTGTGGTGGTGTGAGGGCTATTTTGAGCTAGACTTTTCAGCATGTTGCCATGGAGTTTTCAGGTTACTACTATGGCCAGAAATGGAGTTTCAATGATGCTTTTGAGGGGGTGAAGTTGCTGTTTATTTGGGTGGAGATAGGAGAGAAGAAGATGGCGGGTGGTTTTTGTGAGGTGTGGTGAGGGAGATGACGAGAGGGGAGTAAAAGGGGGAAGGCGACAATTTTTTTTTTTGGGAATGGAGGATCTGCCGTTTTTCTCTATTTGTATCTAGGGAAATTTTATCTTGGTTAGCTCTAAAGAAGAGAAGTGGAAAGAACGGCTGAGGGAGGGCGGGTAGGAATTATTTAGGTCTTAGGTCCTATTTTTATGGAGAGAATTAGAGTCAGGTAAACATAGGCGGGCTTCAGCTTTGGGCATTAAAATTAGGTTAAAAATATCTAAACTTTAGTAAATCCCTTTTAATATAAGGTAAATATACTACATAATTTAAAAATCAATCTAATTAATTAAACTAAATTATATATAAAATATGAAACTATTTTTTGGTATTTTTCAAATGTCATGCTAAAAATTACGATTAGGTTAAAATCATCGCAAAAATTAAATAATATTCCTATCAAAATACTAATATTTTTGGAAACAAAATGGAACTATTTTTTTTGTATTTTTTGACTTTTATGAAAGGTAGATAAACTAAAATAACTAGATAAAATATCAATTAGCTAAATAAAAGAAAATATTTTTTTAATTTTTATTTTTTGTGATAAAATAAATTAAAAAGGTCAAAATTAGTTAAAATAACTATATTAGACCTAAAATAAATATTTAAACGCTAAAATGTGTAAAATCACGGGGAGGGTCAAAAATTACATATCTACAGCTGCCCCTCTTTGACTAGAAACACGAAGAGTTTTCAGAAAAAGAACGACGAGACAGGTTTTTGACCCGGCCTTTACTTATAGAGACCAAAAACTAAGAGAAAGGAGAATGTGACTGAGCTCTGGTATCTGAGCTGCCTACATATCCTTGGCTATAAAGGAATCATGTCATGTGTAGTTCAGAAAAATGATGGAGTAATGAGTTTGAGAGTCGAGCGAGGTTCCGTCGAGGTCCCGGTTCGAGGTCCCGTTATTACATCAAAATCAAAATGTAAAAGAACTAAACAAGCCTATCAACTATGAATTACAAGATTCCTATCTATAAATCTTCTTAAGCTTGATCTTGAGTCTTGAACGGTGCTTCATGTCGACTTTTGATTTGAACCTTGATGCTTTCTAGCTGCAGGTGCTAGTTTGTTCTTCTTCAGCTTTGCGGATTACAACGGGACATACAAAGCTTGTGACTTCAATCACGTCTTGAGCAGTCCACATCTTTTCTCCGCTTATGCACTTTGAGTTCACTTTTTTCTTTTTCTTCTTTTTTCTTTTATTCTGGGTTGAGACTCCTTTTTTGGTCGTCTCGAACCCTGTGCCTCGAGGTATAACCTGCCCATGCACCAAAACAAACGAAAGAACGAAATTTTCTATCCCAGTTTTCACTAGGAAATTTTCGTGAGTTATTTGTAAACAAAACTCTATACTACTTCATTATTAAAAGCAATAAAAGGTTAGGAGAAAGTTCATCAGACTAGGTCTTCTATCTTAGGAGAAAGATTCATCGGACTAAGATTTCGATCCTAGGAGAAAATTCATCAGACTAGCCCCCCCTCCCTCTCTTTTTTTTTATCTTAGGAAAAAAATTCATCAAACTAAGATTTCTGTCCTAGGAGAAAGTTCATTAGACTAGGTCTTCTATCTTAGGAGAAGATTCATCACACTAAGATTTTAATCCTAGGAGAAAATTCATCAAACTAGGTGTTTTTATTATCTTAGGAGAAAAATTCATCAGACTAAGATTTTGATCCTAGGAGAAAATTCATCAAACTAGGTGTTTTTATTATCTTAGGAGAAAAATTCATCAGACTAAGATTTTGATCCTAGGAGAAAATTCATCAGACTAGGTTTTTTTTTGGTTATCTTAGGAGAAAGATTCATCAGACTAAGATTTCTATCCTAGGAGAAAGTTCATCAGACAAGGTCTTCTATCTTAGGAGAAAATTCATCGAACTAAGATTTTTGTCCTAGGAAAAAGTTCATCAAACTAGGTCTTCTATCTTAGGAGAAAGACTCATCGGACTAAGATTTCAATCCTAGCAGTAAATTCATCAGACTAGGTCTTTTATCTTAGAAGAAAGATTTATCAGACTAAGATTTTAATCCTAGGAGAAAAATCATCGGACTAGATTTTCTATCTTAGGAGAAAAATTCATCAGACTAGGATTTTTATTGGAAGAAAATCCATCAGACTAGGACTTTTATCCTAGGAGGAAAAATGTGAAAAGCAATGGCAAAATTTTATGCACACTAGCAAGACAAATAAAAGCAAAGATTTGAGAAACTTCCTCTTTTCGACTCTTCTCTTTAGTTCATTCTTTTTTTTTTGAACCATTTTCCTTGTACTGCTTTGTTCTTGTTTCAAATAAAGAAAATTTTGTCAGTTTTGAAAGCGGTGATCGATTTGTGGCCTTGAGTCCTGAGCAGCTTGGCTTTTGCTCAATCAACTTGAGTCGGTTTCAAGAGACTTTTGCTCTGCATCAACCCTGATTGTTTCACACCCAGTGCCGTTTGTATTTGTGGCTCAGCCAGCCTTATCCCAATAGGAGATTTTTGCTTAGGCGACCTTTTCTGATATCTTGACTGGCCTCTTGCCTTTTTGAGCAATTTGTCTGTCAGAGAGAATCACACGTTATCTTTGCTTGCGCCAAGTAGGCTGACAAGAGTCTTTTTGGGGGGAACCATTTTCATGAACCCTCGAGGCATGTTGGCTGTAACAACTGAATGTGCTTTCCAAATTTACTTTGTGCAACTGAAAAGCTAGTAGTATATTTTGAAATCTTTTCTTGCTTGTTTTAACAAGGACTGACTCAGAGTGAATGACACAATGATGCAAAGAAACAAGTATTAACAAGCAATGCCCGTGTCGGAAGGACAGAAGGAAGAGTTATTATTTTTCTTTTTTTTCTTTTTTTTTTTAATTTTGAGGTAACTAGCCTTATTGACCATGACATGCATTTTGGACTTAACGGTCGATCTATCAAACTGATCTAATCTTCCCTTTTACCATTCTTATGACCTTTGAAGTCGGGCTTGTTCCTGCCAATCCTTTATATCAGTATCGCGACTCACCTTCGACTAGTGGTGCTCCGAGGGGTCTTCACAAACAAGCCTCTCTAATTTATTTATCTCTACTTACCGTCGCCTTACAGTGCCCGTGGGGGTTTTCACTAGTAAGACTCTCTCATTTTTTCTTCTTTATTTTTCTTTTTCTTTTGCTTTCTTGTGTGAGAAACTTGACAATGTTCATTTGTCACGTGACAACTGTTGCTCGTTGTATGCTTCTCTTGGCATTCTTGAAGGCATATCAAGAGGTCTTTATTTGGAAGGTTTTTGGATAGGGTTGGAAAAAAGGGTCGGTATGAAGGCTCAAAGCAGACTCAAAATGATGGGTTGTACACTTAAAACTCTTGAAATCGACTCTTTTAAAAGTGAAATAAAATTTTTGCCCCAGTTTTAGCTACTAGGGATTTGGTTAGACCGAACCGTGTAAGGCTGCCTACGTATCCTTTTTTAAGGAATCAGGTCGAACGTAGTTCAAACATCTGACCTAACTAATTTTTTTCATCTTTCTTCCTTTTCTTTGCGTTTCTTTTTTTCTTTTTTTTTCTTTCAAAACAAGTTGCCCTAACTTTTATTTTCTGGGGGCATGGACCTTTGACTGTTTTTTGCTTCTTCTTCCTTTTACCTGAACTTTCTAAGAATTGTCCCAGTTTGTACTCTTGGGACATGAACCTTTCTTTTCCTTTTTCTTTTGTTATTTTTTTTTTCACTCTTGACTCTAAGCTTGATTCCAAAAGAGGGTGATCAAAGAAAATAACACAGGGTCAAAAGGGGTAACAAACGGTATAAAGTATTTGGGTAGCAGAAAAAGGGTCTCATAGCCTCGAGAACGCCAAAATATATTATCTTTCCGCGATATAACATTGATGAACATGTCTATTTTCTTGTTGTGTCGTGGTTGAAAAACACTTTTCATCCATTAATGTCAAACTTTCAACCAAGCTTCAATCGATTCAATATCCTCAAACCCGATCTTCACAGAGATTTGAATGTGAATTTTACTCGACCTTAATTCCAAAGTATTTCAAATCTTTATTTATCCTCAAAATTTTCTTATTCTCAGTTATCCAAATCAAGCTTAAATCAATTTTCTAAGATCTGGCCAAAATTTTCGCATGCATGTCATATCACTAAAACTAGCGGGGAAAAAACTAAGCATGGAATGACACAAAAGGACAAATTGTATTTCATTGAGTAAACAACGAGACACAACCTAAAATATGAGTTACAACCCTAAAATAACTCGGATAATGAAAATAGCAACAAAACAGGCAGACAAAACTCACACAAACAGAATAGAGAGATAGAAGGGTTTGACTCAATAAAACAAATAAAACCTGAATCACAACCCTGAAATGACCCAGATAATAGAAAAAACATCAAAACAAGCTACCAAGATTCCTTCCTAGTGAGGAGGGAATGACCTTTCAATTGCTAAGCTTTACATTTAGCAACAAATTTGCTCATCAGAATCACCATGGCCTTCTTCAATTTCAGTCGGCAAGTTCCCGAGAGGATTCTCATACTCCATGTCACCACGCATCATCCCCACAAAGTGTGCATCATCATGTGCAGGTAAAGGGTTCTGCGTGATATTCTGGGTGTCACTGTCTTGGATGACAATAAGTTTTTCCTGGATCATCTTTTCTATTTCCCTTTTCAAATCCCGACAGCTTTCAACATTGTGCCCCGGGGCATTAGAATGGTATTCACACCTTTTTGAAGGGTCAAAGCTTCTTGCACGTGGGTCCACATGATTTGGAGGAATAGCTACAATCATGTCATAATGCTTTAATTTCTCAAACAAGCTTGCATAAGACTCTCCTATTGGTGTAAAATTATCCTTCAACCTTTGTTCTCCTATATACCCCTGGCTTGGATGTGGGTTATAGGGTACTTGAAAATTTTGTGGAGGCTGGTGGAGATTTTGTGATGCTGGTGCTCGCCTTCTGGAGTGTCTTGGTGACTGGGCAACATACTGAGGTGGAGAAACAACATATTGTGGGTTCTGAGGTGGATAGTAGGGCTCAGGGGAATCGTTGGGAACCAGACATGGTTGGTCATACCTTTCAGATGTTCTCCTAGGACCTCTTCTCGACCCTGTAGTCATCATTGTTTCTTCATCTTTCCCGTTCATGTCACTAAAATTACCTGATTCAATTTTGACAACCTGAGTTGCAGCTTTGAGAACTGCTTGTCTTATAATTTTCCTGTCTTAAGACCATTCTCAACTATTTTCCCCATTTTGATTGCTTCCGAGAAGGACTTGCTAACTGCGGACATCATGTTTTAGAAATAATCTGGCTCTTGAGCCTGAAGAAAGACAGTGATTAGCTTGTGGTCATCCATAGGTGGCTTAACTCTAGCCGCTTGCTCTCTCTATTTAATGGCATATTCTCTGAAACTTTCAGTTGGTTTCTTCTTCAAGTTGGAAAGGAAATTGTGGTCTGAGGCGATGTCGATGTTGTATTGGAACTGTTTGACAAAAGCCTGAGCCATGTCATCCCAGACATACCAGCGAGATGTGTCTTGATCCATAACCATTCAGAGGCTACTCCCGTAAGGCTTTCCCCAAAATAAACCATCAGTAATTCTTCCTTTCCTCCCGCACCTCTTAGTTGATTGCAATACCTTTTCATATGGGCTATGGGGTCTCCGTGTCCATCATAGTTTTCAAATTTGGGAGTCTTGAAACCAAGTGGCAAACGAACATCGGAGAACATACATAGATCTTTGAAGGTAGTACTCTTCTGACCTGCCAACCCTTGCATGTTTTTCAACTATCGTTCTAAGTTGTTCACTCTTTGGGTAATTTCTTCCTATGCCATCTTTCAGACATGCTTCTTGATGTTTGCAGGAAGATCAAACAGGTACAAATAGTACTCAGGAGAGTGATACTGTTCTTGTTGGGTAGCCAATTGTGACACATGACTTTTCTTTTGTACCATTGTCGGCCGTGGGATGGTGAAGACGGGCATAACAGTAGTGGTTGTCAATGGAAAACTTTGAGAGCATGCAACAGAAGTTCTAGCAGCAGTCGTACAGTTGGGATAAAGACTGAACCCAGGTGGACAGGATTGATCAGACAATGAGACCGGAATGGTAGTAGTCGTGATGGATGTGAACTCTGGGAAACCATGAGAAGAAAAGGGTGATCCTTGGCCATTGGCCCATGCTTGACACATTTCAATTATTTTCTGTTTCAATACTCTATTTTCCTCAACCATGGTAGACTCTTGTTGAACCCTCTGATCCTGAGTCTCATGACCGCTCGTAACAGCTTCGATGTCAGTTGTCATTTTTCCCTTGGATTTTGTGTTGTCATCTTACGACAAACCGACCACCTCAAACTTTCTTCACAATTCAAAACAAAAGACACGTTATAATGGACTCAGCCGCTCCTTATTATTATCATTCTTTTCTGATTTTTTTTTTCACTTTCTTTTTTTCAAAAGTCATTCGATCGAACATGATGTGGGTTGCCTATGTATCATGTGGAAACATGAATCAGATCTTGTGTAGTTCGGGAAGATTGTGAATAAAGTAAATAACCTAACTCTTTTGTTTTTTTTTTTTTTTTTGGATTTTGAATTTCTTTTTGTATTTATTTTTTTTCGAAACAAAGGCTTAAAAAGAAGAAAGAAAATATTTTTGGATTTAGATTTGTTTTATTTTCTTTTTTTAAAAAAGCAATTCTAAAGAAAAAAGGAAATATTTTGAATTTTTGGTCTTTTATTTTGAATTTATTGAAAGAAATACTTCTAAAGAAAAAGAAACTATTTTTTGAATGTTAAATTTTCTTTTCAATTTTCTAAAAAAGAATGAAAATATTTTTGGATTTTTTTATTTTGTTTTTTTTTCCGAAATTTTTGAAAGAAATACTTCTAAAGAAGAAAGAAAATAATTTTTTGGATTTTTTAATTTTTATTTTGAATTATTAGGAAAAAGACTTCTAAAAAAGTAGAAATATTTTTTTTTTATTTTGATTTTATTTTTTAATGAAATACCTCTACAAAGAAAATATTTTTGGGTTCTAAAACCTTTTTTTTTATTTGTTTTGAATTTCCTAAGAAAATACTCCTAAAGAAGGAATTAAAGGAAAATCTTTTTTTTTTGGATTTTTTTAAAAATTGGGGTACGAAAGAAAGACTTTTCTACAGAAGGAAGTGAAGGAAAATATTTTTGGTTTTTTGAAAATTGGGGAGCCGGAACCGATGAGGTTTTCCTACATATCTCACATCCAGTGAGAATCAGACCCACGTAGTTCTGTTAGTTTTGACGGAACAGGGGAAACATGACTTGTGAAAACATTCACTTATTTTCATTCTTTTTTTTTTTCGGGAGAGTTTCAGCATTTTTCAAATACCTACCTCTCACTTTTTTTTTCTTTCTTATCTTCTTCTTTATTTTTTTTTTATTTTCTTTCCCTATTCTAGAAGCCAGTCAACATGCAAGCCGAAACAAACAGATACGCAAGTAGCACATAAGATGCATCAAGATGGTATTTTAAATTGGGTACACCTGTTCTAGACGGACTCAACCCCTGTGTTGAGTCCCCAAAGTCAAATGCACGTGATGAAAACAAAACGTTCCTACTAGGGATCCAGCATGAGGCTATGTCATTCTAGGTTTGAACCCTGGGGTATATTGTTCTAGACCTGGCTTACCCGAGCGGACAACTCGAGCCGAGGGGGGCAGCGTACCAGCAATACAGAAGCTTCATCGGCTTTGCAACTTATCCAAACCTCATTCTAAAATTAGGATATGACTCTAACAGAAAAAAAGTCATGCGAAGAGCATGCTTCCCAGAAGATTTAGAAAAGTCAGAGAGAAGAACGGTTTCGTAACAGTTTATATACAATTCACATAATATCAAAGCGGTAAAAAATGGCATATAGCACATTAGGCTCAAACACGTAAAAATCAGACAATCATGAAAGCCAATCATAACAGCTATTCTAAGCTCGAATTCTGAACCCAGAACTAGAGATTCTGGGTTCGGTCCCCAACAGAGTCGCCAGAGCTATCACACCTCCTTTTTCCCGCAGGGTGGGATTAAGGAGTTTTTCCAATTTAAGTGACGTAATCGATATGGGATTATTTATTTTATTCAGAGTCGCCACTTGGGATAATTTATGGTGTCGCAAGTCACCGGTTTATTTTAAATCCCAAATCGAGAAAAATTGACTCTGTTTTAAAATCTGCGAAACCAGAAGACCGGGTGAGGAATTCTGTTAACCCGAGAGAAGGTGTTAGGTACTCCCGAGTTTCGTGGTTTTAGCACGGTCGCTCAACTATTACTAATTGGCCTAATTATCTAATTTATTACATGTCTTAAACCTATTGTTTATTTTTTTTACCTTTTAACTGTTTTTAGTATTTATGGAATTATTTTCGGAATAAGTCACGATGTGGTACACTTGTCATTTTGGTACACGTTGCAAACTGCGCCACATGAAATGCATTCGCGATTTACTACATGCTTATTTTTATTATTATTTGAAGTTAGGTCGGGTCACATGAAATATACACCCGAAATTGAGATTATGTATCATGACTATGCCACGAGAATCGTACCCATAGTAACGATAATTTATTATTAATCCCGCCTAAAGCAAGCTACGATGTTATTGTCTACTCTGTAATAGAAAGGACATGTTGCCTTAGATACAAAAAATGTTTCTTTACTATGCAAAAGAAATACTTAATTAAGCAGTTACAAATGGAAAGAAACATTCAGTAATAAATAACATGATGTTTTAAACTGAGGCAAGAAAGATAAAGTATTGTCTAACTTGTGAGTAAATTATAGCATGAGTAAACGAGAACACAATTGACCAAAATCTTATCAAGTAGTAAAATCTTGAACAATGGAACAACGTTATAAAGTACACTGTTTTTGAGTAAATGTAAATAAGACTAAAGGGTAAATATATAAACCAGGACTTGCAAAGAGCATACCAAAATATTCACGACACCAACATCCTACAGCCCAGCAAATGGAGCCCAGAATTATCATAGGATCTGAATCTTTCAAATTTTAAATCAAAGTTCAAATATTATATTTGTAGATCACTCACATCCTAACTCTAAACCCGTTCTTATGCATCCGATCATGGTTCTTCATGTATTTTTTATTATCTAATACTTTATAATTGATGCATGAAGTTAATATCCTTTACTCATGTATCTACTCATGGATATAGATAAAACGATAAAGTAGGATCAATAAAAAAAACTAAAAAGAACAAAGACATGATAAATTATATAGCGTTAAGAGCGTATCTACCATGTTATTCACAAAGTTTAAAGGCATTAGCTAAGACTTTAAAATTGACACTCCAATGAATTTCACCATGAGGTTCGACAAACAATTTTAATGGACAGACATATCCAAAGCCAACATAGTGAGAAGGAAAAAGTCGGACCTTTGCATTAAATGAATTCGAAGTTGAAAAACTTACATATGTGAACGAAGATCGAACAAGAAACTAGCAACACCGGAACCTCGCCTCCGGCGACCTTGAACGGAAGTTTTTGGGTGAACTCGACAACGACTTTTGCTGCGTTTTCAAGGTGCTTTCGCCAAGTTTTCGGGCTGCTTTTGCTGAGTTTCTGGCTGATTTGGGTGGCTTATTGCAGCTGGATTTTGAGTTTTGTCTTGTTGTGTTTTTAGCAGAAAACAGGGTCTGGTTTGTGGTGGTGCGAGGGCTATTTTGAGCTGGACTTTTCAGCATGTTGCCATGGAGTTTTCAGATTACTACTATGGCCAGAAATGAAGTTTCAATGATGCTTTTGAGGGGGTGATGTTGCTGTATCTTTGGGTGGAGATAAGAGAGAAGAAGATGGCAGATGGTTTTTGTGAGGTGTGGTGAGGGAGATGACGAGAGGGGAGTAAAAGGGGGAAGGCGACAAATTCTTTTTTTTGGGGAATGGAGGGTCTGCCGTTTTTTCTATTTGTTTCTAGGGAAATTATATCTTGGTTAGCTCTAAAGAAAAGTGGAAAGAACAACTGAGGGAGGGTGTGTAGGCATTATTTAGGTCTTAGGTCCTCCGTGTAGAGAGGGAATTAGGGGTAGGTCTTAAGGTTTAAGATAGGTAGATTTTAGTTTTGGATTTTAAAATTGGGCTAAAAATATCTCAATTTTAACCAAGTTCCTTTTAATATAAGGTAAATATACTACATAATGTAAAAATCAATCTAATTAATTAAACTAAATTATATATAAAATATAAAACTATTTTTTGATATTTTTCAAATATCATACTAAAAATTACGATTAGGTTATAATCATCGCAAAAATTAAATAATATTCCTATTAAAATACTAATATTTTCGGAAACAACGTGGAACTATTTTTTTTTGTATTTTTCGACTTTTATGAAAGGTAGATAAACTAAAATAACTAGATAAAATATCAATTAGCTAAATAAAAGAAAATATATTTGTAATTTTTATTTTTTGTGATAAAATAAAGTAAAAAGGTCAAAACTAGTTAAAATAACGATATTAGACATAAACCAAATATTTAAATGTTAAAATGTGTAAAATCACGGGGAGGGTCAAAAATTACATGTCTACACTTTTTCCATTCAACTTCCCACTGAGGGCAGTTCTTGATGTGAGGATCAGTCTTCCCACATTTGTTGCAGCCCTCATTAGTTGATTTTTCCGGTACCCTTGCCTTGTTGTAGTTTCCACCTCTTGCGGAGCCCTTTCCTCTCATAAGATATTTCTTGAAATCCTTGGTGATCATAGCCATTTTATCTTCTTCCAGATCTTCTCCTTCAGTGATTCTCAACGCCAGACTCCTTTCCTTCTTGAGAACATCCATCTTTGTTGTCTGCCTTCTAAGTTCATAGGCAGTAAGATTTCCAATTAGCTCATTCAGTTTGAGAGTTGCAATGTTCTTGGATTCTTGAATTGCAGTGATCTTGCTCTCCCAAGATACTGGAAGAACCCTTGTCAAAATCTTCTCAACCTTGTCTTCCTCAAGAAGAGTCCTTCCAAGATATTTCAGTTCATTAGTCAATGTAGTGAACTTAGTGTACATCTCTTGAATGGTCTCTCCTTTCTTCATAGAGAAATTTTCATATTGAGAATATAGTTGAGTACCTCTGGATCTCTTCACTTGAGCAGTTCCTTCATGAGCCACTTGCAAAGTGTCCCAAATTTCTTTGGCAGTAGTGCAGCTTCGAATTCTGCTATACTCATCTGGACCAAGTCCACACACAAGCCACTTCTTGTCCTTAGCAGTCTTCTCCCACTTACTCAAATCCTCAGCAGTGCAGTCAGCTCTTGTCTTTGGCACGTCTACTCCTTCAACATTCTTCTTCATGGTGGCCATAAGACCATCAGTAATTATGTCCCATAGCTCATAGCCTTCACCAATTATATGATCTCTCATCCTGTTCTTCCACCAGGAGTAGTACTGCCTATTGAAGAGTGGAGACCTAGCGGTTGATTGTCTTTCCCAGTTCCCAGGTGGTGCTCTCATCTTGATCTTTTTCTAAGGTGTTAGCCTCTTCAAGGATAACCCGCTCTGATACCAATTGATGTTCTAAAATGTCAATACCACACAAGAGGGGAGGTGATTTGTGTGGTGTCCGATTTTCGTGTGCACTAGTTATAGAAGGACCAGGTTCTTCTATGTGTTCCAACCTATACTGTTTGCGGAATAATAAATACAGAAAATAAAGAACACAAGGATTTTACGTGAAAAACACCTAGCTCAAAAGGTGAAAAACCACGACCTAATTTCCAGTAAGATTTTCCCAAACACTCCACTAAAATCACTGAGCCAAAAACATCATTTACAAAAACTCTTTGTAAACCTAGAATTAACTCTAATCCCTCTGTGGCAAACTAGCCTCTAGCTATTTGTGACAACTCCAAGTTAGCTATAACTTGAAAACTTAGTACCTATTACAAATGCTTCTAAATAAAGCTAAAAGGTACAAATCGAAATCTCTACTACAAGTAGACTAAACTAAAAGACAACAGTTGGAACTGGTTCTTCTAATTGGTCCAAGTAGCTTTAGAGTCGCACACTTAAATCTCACACGAACTGCTTGCCAAAATTGCCTTGCTAATTTTGCTCTCAATTCTTTCTTTGCTTCTGCTTTTTTGCGTACATGTATAATAAGAACACTAAACAATATATAGGATTAGCAAACAAGAGATTTACTAGAATTCTGATGCTACTCTTCCTTGGTCGAAGAGTTCTAGTTAATCTCAACTTCTTAAATCCTTCCTTATCTTGATTCTGTTCTTACTGAATAAAGAGTCCTTCTCCTTATCATTTTGCAATCTTTTCGATCAGGAGATATCTCTTTAATTTGCAGATTTCATTTATCTCCTGCATGTGCACCTCACATGCCTTTAACTCTGCATGTCTATGTCTCCAATGATGGACCTGGTTCAACTTTGAGTTTCTTTGTCAATCTTCAAAACCATTCATGTAATGACCCGGTCCGTCGCTATGTAGAACCTGCATTATAATTGCTTTTATTGACTTGTCATAGGTTGGTTATTCTGTTGTTGATGTGTTAGAGTCGATAGGCTTGAAATCGAAGGGGTTGTAGTGAGAGTTCAGTCATGTAGCCTTTAAAGATAGCTTATTAATGGGAAAAGTCAATTGAGAGTTGACTTATGGGGAAACGACCTTGGAATACGAATTTTATGGCTCGGATAGCTTCGGTAGGTGATTTGGGACTTATGAGTGTGTCCAGAATATTTTTGTGATGTCCGGTGTAGAATTAAGCTTGAATTAGCGAAAGTTAGTTTTTGGTAATTTTCAGCCGGCAGTGGAAAATGGGATATCGGGGTCAGAATGGAATTTTCAGAAGTTGGAACATGTTCGTAATGGTATTTTGGATATGTCTACAAAATTTCAGGTCAATCGGAGTTGTTTTGGATAGTTTCGGCATCAATGGAGGATTTTTGAAATTCCAAAGTTCTTAGGCTTGAATTTGATATGATTTTGGTGTTTTGATATTATTATTAGTGTTTCGGGAGTGCAACTAAGTTTGAATGATCATATATGAGGTGTTGGTATGTTTGGTTGGGGTCCCGAGGGGCTCGGGATGGTTTCGGATGGTTAACGGGCAATTTGGAATGACTTTGTCACTGCTGATGTTCTGTTGCTGGTGTTTTCGCACCTGCGGATGGGGAGCCGCAGGTGCGGTTCTGCAGGTGTGGTTCCGCAGGTGCGTGTAAGTGGTCGCAGGTGCAGACCCACTGGACGGAAGGTATAAAAACGTGCCTTCACGAATTTTAGCCATTTTCTCAATATTTCATCCGGGTTTGAAGCTTTTGGAAGGATTTTAATGACGGGATTCGATAGTTCTTCACCACGGTAAGATTTTTGGACTCTAAACTCGTTTATATGTGATTAAAGGCCGGAATTATGGTGAAAATTAGGGGAAAATCAGTGTAAATTGGGTGATTAGGGCTTGGGATTAGGAATTTTTGAAATGGTGATTTGAGGGGTCATTTAGACTCCGAATTTAGTGTTCTTTGTATGTACAGACTCATGAGATGATGAAGAACAGTTATGTATAAAAACTTTTGAGTTTCGGGAAGTGGTCCCGAGGGTCGGGTTTGACCAGTTTCGGGATTTTTGAGTATTTTTGATACATTTCGATTGGGATTAGTTTGTTAGCATATTATAAAGATATACATCTGATTGTTGGTAGATTTGGAGCACTTGGAGGCTGAATTTAGAGGCAAGGGCACTGCGGAGTAGTGTATTAGCCGGTTTTGAGGTAAGTAACGCTTCCAAACTTGGAACTGAGGGTTCGAAACCCCAAACTATTTTATATTTGATGTTAATTAAGGTGACGCACTTGCCAAGTGACGGGAATGCGGGCGTTTACCGAATATGTGTAGCCTGGCTCATCCCATGGCACTCTCTAATGGTTATCTCAGGTTGATATTTGTACTATGAAGATGGTATTTACCTTGAACGAAATAGAAATCATGCTAAGTATAAATGTTAAGGCTTCACGCCGATGTGTTTAGACCGGAATGGTCGATTATTGCTGTCTCTATCTGTGATTATTGCTTTCATGTACTCAGTCCTGTTATACTATATGTTTCATGCCTCAGTTTCATAAGTTGCTAGTTTATTCTATATTATCATTAGTTTGAGCTGATTTTCATATGTTAGAGCATTATAAGTGAGACTGGAAGGTACTGAATGAGTGAGGCT
Organism: Nicotiana knightiana; assembly: GCA_005239525.1. Lineage (NCBI taxonomy): Eukaryota > Viridiplantae > Streptophyta > Magnoliopsida > Solanales > Solanaceae > Nicotiana > Nicotiana knightiana. Next base: position 4,136 of record ML420851.1, on the reverse strand, counting down.
TGGAGCCTGGTTTTGAGACAGTTTTGAGGTCGGACTGCACACTGCAACGATCCTGGAATCATGCCTTCATTGGCTTGATATAGCGCTTGGACTGAAAGGAGCCCCTCCGGAGTCTATACACCCCTAGTGAGCGCACATATATTGAAGGATGGATTTCTCTAGACATGGATTTGTCCGAGCATTATGTTCTAGAGATGGATTTTCTCCGTGGTTATTATGTTCCGTAGATGGAACTTCTATGTGGGGGCTGGATCGGCCTTTTTCCTAAGTACTTGGTGACTGTGTCACTTGTGTTTATGTAATATCCGAGATGGACTTCCCTGGGCCAGGAGGCCGTATTCTAGTACTAAATGGACCACCTTATGAGAGCTTGATTAATGAGTTCACATCATTTTGGATTCTATGTGAATTCATGCTAGTATGCAGAGTTACAGACATATATTGATGCATCGTGTTTATTTTCTGATATATTACTGTCATGTCCAAGTTATATACTGTTGTTTGAATTATCGGAGGTTTAGTCCGTCACTACCTCTCAGCCCGTAGTTTGGTTTCGTTACTACTGAATTGGTGTACTCACGTTAACCCCTGCACCTTGTGTGCAGATCCAGGTACAACGGAATTCAGCTCGGGTCAGTGAGTAGCAGCAGTTTCATCAGAGTTGACGAGGTAGAAGCTGGCGACCGTGATCTCGTCTTCTCTTTCCTTTCTACCTGGCGTATTTATTTTTAGATTATGTTAGTCATTTTTTTGTTGTATTAAATACTAGCAGCTCATGACTGTGTGACACTGGATCCGGGGTTAGTAGGATGTGGTCTTTTGAATTTCATAAACTGGTTTCCCAAAAATTTTGGATTTATTATTATTATTATTGATTTCAGACTTGTTAAAAAGGGCATTATATTGGAAATCGTATTTAGTTAGATAAAATGGGTGGCTTGCCTGGTTCCACGACAGGCGCCATCACGACTTCGGAGATGGGTCGTGATAAGTTGGTATCAGAACGCTAGGTTAAATAGGTCTCACCAGTCATGACCAAGTTTAGTAGAGTCTTGCAGATCGGAGACGTCTGTACTTATCTTCGAGAGGCTACAAAACCTTTACTCTGTTTAACTCTGTAACTAAACTTCTGTTGTTTTCATTCTCTCACAGATGGTGAGGACTCGTGCTACTGATAGTGGTGACCAGACCCCAGCAGGACCAGCCCGAGGTCGAGGTCGATGCCATGGTCGCGGCCGTGGCAGAGGGAGGGGTACAGCCCGCACAGCAGCCGGGGCAGCACCTGTGGACCCTCCCACTGCCCAGGAGCAGGTCCCCACAGTTGAGATTCCAGCGGGCAGACTTAGGCACCAGCAGTACCCATTGTGATTCCGGGTCTTCAGGAGACCCTAGCCCAGATTTTGACGGTGTGCACCAGCTTGGCACAGGTCGTCGCTATGTCCGTTACTTCTACTACTTCTCAGGCCGGGGGAGGCATCCAGACTCCAGCTGCCCAGACACCTGAGCAGGTCACCCAGGGACTTCAAACACCTGGGACAGCCCCAGTGCAGCAGACTGCTTCTGTACAGGATTATGTGGTCCCAGCTTTAGCTGATGATGAGCAGCATAGGTTGGAGAGGTTCAGCAGACTCCAGCCTCCGACTTTTAGGGGTACAGAGGGAGAGGATTCCCAGGCCTTCTTGGACAAGTGTCAGAGGATACTACGTACTGCAGGGATATTAGAGGCCAGTGGGGTTCCATTCACTACATTCTAGTTTTTAGGAGCTGCACTTGCTTGGTGGGAGGCCTATGAGAGGTGTAGACCCGCTGATGCATCGGCCTTTACATGGCACTAGTTCTCTATTCTCTTTCTGGAGAAGTATATACCACAGTCTCGTAGAGAGGAGCTGCGTAGAGAGTTCGAGCAGTTGCGTCAGGGAGACATGACCATGACGCATTATGAGATGAGGTTCTCTAAGTTATCCCGTCACGCAATCTGGCTAGTTCCCACAGACAAGGAGAGGATTCGAAGATTTGTTGATGGTCTCGCTTACTAGCTACGGGTTTTTCTGACCAGGGAGAGGGTATCCGGTGCTTCTTTTGAGGAGGTAGTTGACATAGCGAGGGAGATTGAGTCAGTGCGCCGCCAGGAGCATGTTTAGAGAGAGGCCAAGTGTCCTCGAGGTTCTGGCAATTATAGTGGTGATCACTCAGGAAGTCAGTCTCGGCACAGCAGAGGCAGACCATTCAAGCCTCCTCCGCCAGCTCGTCCAGCTTACAGTGGTGCTTCATCAGAACACGGTCCCCGTAGCTCTCATCTAGACCGCTCCTCATTTAGTGCACTCCCAACCCAGAGCTCATCCCAGCCACCATCGATTCAGGTTTCCTCAGCACATGGTTCTTCTAGCAGCTACCCTGGTCCCAAGGGTTCCCTTCAGTCCCCATCGTCAGTTGCTGGGAGGGGTTGTTTCGAGTGTGGGGATCCGGATCACATCAAGAGGTATTGCCCCCGCCTTTCTGGTAGTTCATTTCAGCATAGGAACCAGCCTCCAGCTTCAGCACCAGTTTCTACACCACCCGCTCAGGCAACCAGGGGTGGAGGTCAGTCAGTCAGAGGCCGCTCCAGAGGGGGAGGTCGGTCAGGTGGAGGGAAGGCCCGTTTCTATGCACTTCCGGGCAGACCAGATGCCATAGTTTAAGATGCAATGATTACCAGTATTATCTCAGTCTATCACCGGGATGCTGCATTGTATTTGATCCTGGTTCTACGTATTCATATGTTTCTTCATACTTTGCACATTTCTTGGATACACCCCGTAAGTCCTTGTTTTCAGTTGTTCATGTGTCGACTCCAGTGGGGGATACTATTGTGGTAGACCGGGTGTACCGGTCTTTTATTATATCTATTGGGGGTCGGGAGACCCGGGCAGATCTCTTATTTCTTAGCATGGTTTACTTCGATGTGATTTTTGGCATGGATTGGCTATCTCCATGCCATGCGGTTCTCTACTGTCATGCCAAGACCGTGACCTTAGCGATGCCCGGATTGCCGAGGATTGAGTGGAGAGGTTCAGTGGAGTACGTGCCTAGCAGGGTGATTTTCTTTCTGAAGGCTCATCATATGATTGGGAAGGGGTGTGAGTCTTATCTAGCCTTTGTGAGGGATGTTAGTAGTGAGACTCCTTCCATTGATTCTGTTGTCGTGGTCCGTGAATTCCCAGACGTTTTCCCAGCAGACCTGCCAGGCATGCCACCTGACAGGGACATTAATTTTGGTATTGAATTATTGCCTGAGACCCAGCCTATCTCTATTCCTCCTTACCGAATGGCCCCAGTAGAGTTGAAGGAAAAACTTCAGGAACTCCTAGATAAGGGGTTCATTCGGCCTAGTGTGTTGCCTTGGGGTGTACCGGTGTTGTTCGTAAAGAAGAAGGATGGATCCATGCGTATGTGCATTGACTATAGGCAGCTGAACAAGGTTATGGTGAAGAACCGGTATCCTTTTCCCCGTATTGATGACTTGTTTGATCAGCTTCAGGGAGCTAGGGTGTTTTCCAAGATCGACTTGAGGTCTGGGTACCATCAGCTGAAGATTTGAGATTCTGATATTCCGAAGACTGCTTTTAGGACCAGATATGGCCACTATGAGTTTCTGGTTATGTCTTTTGGGCTGACCAATGCCCCAGCCGCGTTCATGCATATGATGAACAGCGTGTTTCAGCCTTACCTTGATTCATTTGTTATTGTGTTCATTGATGACATCCTGGTGTACTCTCGTAGCCAGGAAGACCACGCTCAGCATTTGAGGGTTGTGTTGCAGAGATTGAGGGAGGAGAAACTTTATGAAAAGTTCTCCAAATATGAGTTTTGGCTTGGTTCGGTAGATTTCTTGGGTCACGTAGTGTCTAGTGAGGGTATTCAGTTGGACCTGAAGAAGATAGAAGCGGTTCAGAGTTGGCCCAGACCGTCCTCAGCTACGGAGATTAGGAGTTTCCTAGGTTCGGTGGGTTATTACAGATGCGAGACTAAATTGCATAGTTTAACATGTGATATACCTTACATTTTATGCGCATTAATGATAAAATTACACTTGTTATGTGCTTAATGCAGTTATGTCATGTGTAGGTGAAGTGGAGATGGAAACGGAGCTAAAAAGA
>ML420849.1:56355-92001 GCA_005239525.1 Nicotiana knightiana | reverse complement strand
ATCAATGGGATATTTACCTGTATTTGCTTTAGCATGTCCAAGAACTTTTTGTACTGTTCATCCTTTTGGTATTTGGCCAGCCTCTGAGGGAATGGAGCTGGCGGTCTCTTTTTCCCAGTGATTTGGGACTTTTCTTTCTCAGCCACAACCTCAACTACCAGCTTCTGGGCTATCTCCACTTTTTTTTCAGTCTCACTCTGTGCACTGGGTTCTCCTTCTGTAGGTTGCACTGTTACGTTGGTCAAGTTTGTCGAATCATAAAGTTCAATCGGCATGGGTACCAGTGTCTCGGCATGTCTGCTTCCACGAGCTCTCTCTATTTCCAAGTTTAAGTCTCTGCCACTACGGAGAGTCACTGCCATCAGCTGCCTTGGGCCCTGGTCCATAAGATATACCTGAGTATCTGCAGGTAATGTTCCAGGAGAACGATTGTTCACTGCCATAGATATCTGGCCCAAATGTACTTCAATATTTTTAATAGCTGCATCATGTACATCTACTCTTTCACTGATTTTGGCATTTGACCCAATAACCTGCTGCATCATAGCTTCTAATCTGGAAAACCCATCTTCTTGCTTTCCCCCCTGTTGATGCTGAGGAGGGTAGTATGCTTGTTGTTGATTCTAATGGTTATAACCCTGTAGCCTCTGATACGGTGTTGCATTACCTTGTTGTCCCCTGACACCCATATTTCCACTATTCTGCAGTTGGTGGGGTAGTCTATATGGTTGAACTTGCTGACCCTAGTTCTGCCCCCTTGCCTCTGGCTTCCATAATTCGACACATAAGGATGGTGATGACATTTTGCATTCCAGTGATTACCAAGTTGTTGACTAATGCAAGATGTGCATAAGCCCTCATTGGTTGTGTCTACGATGTGCACCTGCTGCTTTTGTCCTATTCTTCCACCTTCTTAGTAAGTATACTCATCTGTGTCATCAAGGTGGCCACGTTCTGTGCAATATTATTAGATGGATCGAATGGCACTGAGTGAACTACAGGAGTAATGGGTGCATTCCTTGTTGTCCATACTGAATTCTGTGCCATTTTATCAAGTAAGATTTGACTTTCTCTCCACGGTTTGCTCAAGAATGCTCCACCAGCCGAAGCATCAACATTTGCTTTAACAGTATCAGCCAAACCCATATAAAAACACGGCCCCAACATTTTCTCTGGAATACCATGATGCGGACAGATAACCAGCATCCCCTTAAATCTTTCCCATGTCTCTTGTAGTGTTTCAACTGGTTTCTGTCTGAAGCTCAAGATTTCATCAATTTGTTGAGCAGTCTTGTTGGGTGGATGAAACTTGTTCACGAACTGTTTAACTAACTCCTCCCACGTGGTAATGGAATTTATGGGGAGTGAGTTTAGCCAAGTCTGGGCAGCACCAGTCACTGAGAATGGAAACAACAACAGTTTTATTGCCTCTTGAGTGACGTTAGGCTGCCTCTGTGTTTTGCAAATTGACAAGAAGTTTTTCAAATGCTGTTGGGGGTCTTCGATGTATTACCCTGAGAATAGCCCTTTGTTCTGCAATAAGTGCAACATATTATTTGTTATCTGGAAGGACTCGGCCTGTATCTGAGGGACCAGTATCGCAGTGGCCAAATTCTCAGCTGTAGGTTATGCCCAGTCATATACGGGAGCCTCTGCCCCTATTTGAGCGACTGGGTCTACCACATCATCTCCATTATTGTTCTGGTTGTGTGGATCTTCCATGTCAGTTTCAATTTGTTCAATTTGTGGTTGATGTTTGCTTTTCCTGTTGGTCCGGTTTAGGGCCTTGAAAACTTTCTCGGGGTTTGATAAGGCTTCAACTAATTCACCAGTCTTTGATGAGTTTCTAGTCATGCACCTGCAATACGTTAGCAAACGTTAAACTTTCAATGTAAAAATGAAAATTTAAAGAAAATTGAATATATTTCAAAATTTTTGTATTTCTTCCAACTCAATTGATAATACCTTTAAGTCCCCGGCAACGGCGCCAAAATTTGATCACGCTCAACTATGTCTAATAAAAAGACTAAACGGGCGCTGCAAAAATAACACGGGGTATTACAACCAGATTCGATCCCACACGGAATTTACATATCAATCAAGTCTTTAAAATACACAACTTTTACTCAATCGATTCACTCATGACTTTTTAATATAAATTGGTGATGTTTTACTAATTCTACTAACAATAATAATAACTACAATTACTAACAATGTGTTGTAAACAATTATGATAAAGGTCTAAGGTTATGGTTTCCCCTGCTGGTGAACTTACTTCTAGGATACTTCATATAGCTTGATTAGTTGTCTCTATTAATCATGAACACTATATCTACCATAATCTCTCTCAAGTAATTATGATAATTTACTAGACGCACTCTCTCAAGTTACGCTAGCTAGAATGCATTACAGTTCACTTTAGATTGCACCCGAGGTATCGTTATCTCTAATCCAACCTCTAAACCCTCGGTTATGACTTTCCTCTATACTCCGGGAGTGATGTTTTTCACACAACTACCTAAATATGCACTCTCTCTCAAGTAGATGCATACTAAATAGGAACATCTAATTGAGGTCCCTTTCAATCAACTACAACAAGAACGTACTTGAAGAGATAGAGATTAATCAATCAATAAAAACTATATTAATAACACAATAAGTTTATCCCCCAACGGGTTCTACCAAAACCCTAGATTAAGAAACTTAGCTACTCATATTCTTAATAATTAATTCTAAAATAACTTGCATAATTGAACTACAAAATAATAAGTAAAAGCTATGAAAATCAATGTTTGCTTCACTGAGTAGTAATCCACAGGTTTTTCTTCACTTCAATGACTTCCTTCTCTTTCGAATATCCCCTTTCAAGTTGTGTTTTCGGGGTCTATTTATATGTTTAGGACAAACCCTAAACATGTAGGAGAATTCTCTTCCAACAGGAAAACACTTAAACTCTTCAAACCATGGAATAGACTTGACATCGGGACCCAGGCGGTTGGGCTCAAACGCCCCCTTAAAGCCAGGGCAAGCCTGGAGTTAGGGACCAAATGCCCCCTAACGCCAGGGTCAGCCTGGCTTTAGGGGCTGAACGCCCCACTAACGCGAGGGACAACATGGCTTTATGGGCCAAATGCCCGGCTAATGCCCGGGTGTTTCCCTTTCAACTCTTAAGCATATTTTTGATGTATTTGCATCGAATTTAGCTCGGTTTCCATCTCCAATGCACCTACACATGAAATAAACTCCATTATTCACATACAAAGTGTATTTTTATCATTAACGCACATAAAATGTAAGGCATGTAACATGATAAACCATGAATTCTAGCCACGCATCAGCATCCTAACATGATTCAACAACCCATAAGTATAAGGAAAGAAAAGGGCAACACGTACGTTGTCATCTCACAAATTTCCACATGAATAAACTCATACCGTACGTGTTGCAGTACACAGTATCAACAACAAGGAATGCCCCCATGCCAATACAAGTATCACAAACAATCCCTGACATAGCCCACCTTGTCTCGCCACGTGTGTAATAGTAAAGTATATGCCCACCTTGTATCGCCACACGTGCATAAGCAGGTTCCCACCTTGTCTCGCCACATGCAAAACCCACATATACATATCCCTCCTTGTCACGCTGCATGTGCAATATCAATATAAACACGTCACGACAGAAATCACGTGTAAACCCCCATATCAACCACCACGCGTCAGAAACCTCGTGCATCACAAGAACCACAACAGCACGGGAGAAACCTCGTGCGTCGCCACAACAAGTACAACAACAACAATGGCAACAGTTCAAGATTCAATAAATACATCAACTCAAGAACCTTCGATCATAAGATAGGCAAAGCTAGTTCACAAGAAATAAACATAATAAGGAAAGCTAGGCATATTAAAAACCGCTCAACAAGGAAGGAAAATATCATGTAACAGTCGCACCTAAATGCACGAGTTAACAACCATAAGTCAACACGAATCTGATAAATCTATTTACGGGCAAGTCAACTAAGGTATAGTCTATCCAAACATCCTTTAAGGTCGTTAGTTTCAAGGGTATTCAACAATTTCATTTAAGGACAAGCAACGTGAAAATAATAAGAACCTTAGTTAAGACCAAACCATTATAGAATGAGATGAATATAATTACAATTAGAGATAGGAAGTTAAGAAGACATAGCATGACAGTAAAAAGGAAATAAAATCTTTAGATAAGTCAATTAGGAGTCAATAGTAAATAAGAGTAAATCCAAAAGTAAAAAATTCTGCATTTAAGCAAATAAAGATGAAACTAGAAATTAGGAAATTCAATCATGCCAAGGACAATTCATACTTGGCGAATAAAATGACCTAAGATTCCTAAAGGGTCAACTTTCCACAAATAAGTTCGTGCAAGCACTCGTCACCTCGTGTACACAGACTACAATCAACATAGAAGACTCAAATCCTAATGGTTAATTTCCCCACCCAAGGTTAGGCAAGATACTTACCTCAAAGATGACAACCCAGTACTCTAAAATGGACTTCTCGGGTGTAAAAGCCTCCGGACGGCTCAAAACCAACTAGAACAACTTCAAAACAAACATAAAACTTATGAGAAACTATTCCGGATAATAGAGCTTCAATATTTAACAAATTCTAAAAATCAGTGCAAAAGTCGACTCCCGAGCGCGCACCTCGGAACCCGACAAATTTTACAAAAATCCGAATACCCATCCCAATACAAGTTCAACAATACAAAATTTATCAAATTCCTATACCATTATTCCCTCAAATCATGATTTTTCATTTTAGAAATTTTCTTCAAACACCATGATTTTCTAAAACCCAAAACACAAATTAAATGATGAAAATAATGATAAAATCATGGAATATACTTCATTCTAGTATAATAACACTAACCCAATCGAATTTCATGAAAAACCCACAAATAATCGCCAAGAACCGGGCTCTAGAAGTCAAAATGTGATGAAAATGGCCTAACCCTCGATTTTGGAATATAATTTGTCTGCCCAGATGGATGGAAGGATGGAATACCACGAGCTGTGGGCCTCCTGAAGAATCAACTCTCTTAGCCCATCTACATTGTGCGCACATATCCGTCCTTGCATCCTCAACACCCTGTTATCACCAATAATCACATATCTAGCATCATCTCGCTGAACCCTGTCCTGAAGGACGAGCAGATGGGGGTCATCATACAGACACTCCCTGATACGATCATAAAGTGAAGACCTAGAGACAACCCAAGCCAATACCCGCTCAGCTCTGAAATATCAAATCTGACAATCTGGCTAGCTAAGGCCTGAACACCCAATGCCAAGGGTCTCTCTGCTGCTGGAAGGTACGCTAAACTCCCCAAACTATCCACCCAGCATCTTCCACCGCATTGGCATTCCCGGGATGGTACAAAATAGTGATATCATAACCCTTAAGAAGCTCCAAGCACCTCCGCCGATGCAAATTGAGATCCTTCTGCTTGAATAAATGCTGCAAACTCCAGTGATCAGTGTAGATCTCACAATGAACCCCATACAAATAGTGCCACCAAATCTTCAAGACGTTAACAATAGCTGCTAACTCAAGGTCATGTACATGATAATTCTTCTTATGGGTCTTCAACTTGCGCGAACCATAAGAAATCACTCTACCCTCCTACATCAGAACACATCCAATACCTATCCATAAGTCATCACAATACACTATGTAAGAACACGAAATTGATGGCAGAACTAGAACTGGAACTGTGGTCAATGTAGTCTTGAGCTTTTATGCTCTTCTTGTACTCATCCGACCACCTAAATGGAGTTACCTTTTGGGTTAATTTTGTCAAGGGAGAGGCTATAGATGAGAAACCATCCAAAACATAACGGTAATAGCCCACCAAACCAAGAAAGTTCCTAATCTCTGTGGCTGAGGACGGTCTGGGCCAACTCTGCACCGCCTCTATCTTCTTTGAATCCACCTGAATACCCTCACTGGACACCACGTTCCCCAAGAATGCCACTGAATCGAGCCAAAACTCACACTTGGAGAACTATGCAAAACGTTTAACCTCCCTCAACCTCTGTAACACAATCCTCAGATGATGTGCATGCTTCTCCTGGCTACAAAAGTACACCAGGATGTCATCAATGAATAAAATAATGAATGAGTCCAAATAAGGCTGAAACATAATGTTCATCAAATGCATGAATGCTACTGGGGCATTAGTCAACCTAAAATACATCACAAGGAACTCATAATGTCCATATCAGGTCCTAAAAGTTGTCTTAAGTATATCTGAATCCCGAATCTTCTGCTGGTGATACCGTGAACCTCAAATCAATCTTGGCGAACACCCTCGCTCCCTGGAGGTGGTCAAATAGATCATCAATACGTAGTAAAGGATACTTGTTCTTGACCGTGACCTTGTTCAACTGCCTGTAATCAAGGCACATCCTCGTAGAACCATCCTTCTTTTTCGCAAAGAGAACCGGTGCACCCCAAGGGGACATGCTAGGCAGAATAAATCTCTTATTAAGGAGTTCCTGAAGTTGTTATTTCAACTCTGCCAGTGCCATACGATACAGTGGAATAGATATGGGCTGAGTGCCTGCCACTAAATCAATATCGAAGTCAATATCCCTGTCAGGGGCAGGTCATCAAGAAACACATCCGGAAAAGAACGCACCACCGAAATAAAATAAATGGCAGGAGTCACTGCATTAACATCCCTCACAAAATCCAACTAGGATAGACAACCCTTCTCAACCATCCGTTGAGCCTTCAAGTATGAAATCACTCTATTGGGTACATAGTCTATAGAATCGCTCCAATCAACCCTCAGCAACCCCAACATCGCCATCGTCACAGTCTTAGCGTGAAAATCTAGAACAACATGGCATGGAGACAACCAATCCATACCCAATATCACATCAAAATTAACCATACTAAGCAACAAAATATCTACTTTGGTCTCCAGACCCTCAAAAGATCCACTCTATGACCAATATACGCGGTCCTCAATAATAGTATCGCCCATAGAAGTATATACATAAATAGATGAAACCAAAGACTCACGTGGCATATCCAGAAAATGGGAGAAATACTAGGAAACATATGAATAAGTGGAACCAGGGTTAAATAATATAAAGCCATCTCTGTGGAAAACTGAGACAATCCTTGTAATCATAGCATCTGAAGCAATTGCATCTGGTCTGGCAGGTAAGGCATAGAAATGGGCCTGGCCACCCCTGATCTTCCTCCCCCTCTCAGGCGACCCATAGCTGACTGAGCTTTACCCCGGGCTGGTTGAGCGGGTGTTGGAGGGGCTGGTGCTGATGACATCGACTGAATCCTCTAAGTAGCGGGACCTCCCACTATACGGGGGAACTCTCTCCTCATGTGACAAAACTCCCAAAAATTATAACAACTCCCCGTTGTGGGTGCTGGGGACTGAAGGGATCCCCGAGCATCGGGATAACTAACAAAACGACCCGGCATAAATGAACCCTCGCCTGAAAGAGCACGGGACAAACTCTATGCTGGAAGGTCACTAAGAGATGAACGGTCCTACTGATAACTATGAGAATTGTGGCCAAATTATGCACCACGGTGAATTCGACGATATGTCTAAGCATGTCTGAAAGGATGACCTTTACCGTGCTGGAACTGACCCCTAGAAGAAGCACCGCTAAATCCACCCCATCCACGAGGCCCTTGGCCTCCCTCTCAACCCTCTCTTGACTGCGAACCATCTCAATTTGATGAGAAATGTCAACAACCTCATCAAAAGTAGCACCAGACACTCTCTCTCTAGTCATAAGATATCGTAGCTGAAAAGTGAGGCTATCTATAAACCTCCCGATCCTCTCCCTTTTCTTTGGGAACCAACCAAATAGGACGACGAGCCAACTATGAGAATCGCATCTCATACTGTGTCATAGACATATCACCGTGATGAACCTGCTCAAATTGTCTGTGCAGCTCCTTTCTGCGGGACTGATACACGAACTTCTCCAAAAAGATAACGGAGAACTTCTGCTAGGTAAGGGGTGTTGCGCCGACTGACCTACGCCTCTCGTAAGCCTCCCACCAACTGAATGCAGCTCCACAGAACTGAAAGGTAGCGGACGAGACCCCACTGGTCTCCATAATACCTGTTGTACGCAGTATCCTCTAACACTTGTCCAAGAAACCCTGTTCATCCTCTCTTTCTGCACAACTGAAAGATGGAGGCTGGAGTCTCCCAAAACTCTTTAATTTACGCTGCTCATCCTCAGGCATAGCAGGAACCACATAGTCCTGAGCAGCTACAACCTGCTATCCTGGTGGTACCCTCGGTGCTTGGAGTTCCTGTACAACCTGCTCAAGTATGTGGGCGGCGGGAGTCTAAATGCCTCCCCCGGCCTGAGAAGTGGTTGCGGCTTTTAAATAGAGACCGCCTGAGCAAGGCCGATGCACACGTTCAAAATCTAACTAAGGTCTCCTAAAGGCCAGGAATCATGGTAGGAACGAATGGTGACTGAGATGGTCCCGCTAGTGCATCCACAACTGGGATCTGGTCCTGACCCGGGGAAACTGGTGGATCTGTAGGTACTACCCTAGCTGGTGTGCGGGCTGCACCTCTACCCCTACTGCGACATCGGCCTCCTGTGGCCCTGGCTGGTGGTACTGGTGGCTGTCCATATTGCCGAGTAGTATGTGTCCTCACCATCCGTGAGAGAATAAATAATAGAAGTTTAGTTACCAAAATCAACAGATTCGCACGACAAGAATTAAAGAATGTGGAGTTTTCCTAAGGGTTTTGCAGCCTCTCGAAGATAAGTACAGACGTCTCCGTACCGGTCCACAAGACTATAATAAACCTGCTCATGAATTATGAGACCTATGTAACCTAGGGTTAGATACCAACTTGTCACGACCCAAATACCTAACCTGTCACGACCGAAATTCCCAGACGGTTCGTCATGGCGCCCAACAACAGGGTTAGGCAAGCCAACATTAATTACACCAAGTGTTACCCTTCCCATGGGATTAATTATTCCAATGTTTACCAATTTTAAAATATTATTAACATGATAATAGCCTGTGACATAAAATAAAGATGTCTGATACATGAGCCAAAAGACAAGCATATGTATAAATATATAGCCCAAAACCCAAAATATACGCTATGTCTGCCAGGAACTAGTGTCACGAGTATCACGGGCAACAATCTGAATATACAAGGATAACATATATATACACAATCCCATAGTCTGAATGAAATAGACGGGAAAATGACAAAAGGAAACTCCAGGGTGCTGCCAGAGATCGTCAAGAAGAGCAGTTCACCGCGAAGTTGAATCAACCCAAGTCAGTATCTAACCCCGACCTGATAATTGGATGTATCAGCCTCCTGAATTGTATAGTCAAGTACAGAAGAAGAAGAAGGTGCAGCATGAGTACATAATAAATATGTACCCAGTGAGTATCCCGCCCAAACTCGAAAGAGTTGTGACGAGAGGTCCACTAGGTACTCACTAAGGTCTAGCACTATAATATATGACTAAATATGGCTAAGGCAATAGGCATGGGAAACACTGAGCAAAAAGTACATAGCAAATAACGAAATACAGATAATAACATAAAAAGGAACAACAAAGTACCACAAGCTTCTCTTAACCAATACCTAACACTGCAGTTTTAAGTGACTCAGAACTCAAGTGATCATACACATACCAGGACAAGACAACTGACCGGAGTCATAAGGATGGTCATAGGGACTGAGGTCATAAGCTAAACCACAATCGTGAATCATACCTGCGACTCGCGTGCTGAATCGATATAATAAGCTAACCCACGATCGCGCATCATCCCTGCGACTCGTGTGCTGACTCGATAATAATTATAAACTGACCCACGGCCGCGCATCATACCTGCGGCTCGTATCCTGACTCGATAATAATAATAAGTTGACCCACGGTCACGCATCATACCTGCGGCTCGTGCGCTGACTCGATAATAATACTAAGCTGACCCACGACCGAGCATCATACATGCGGCTCGTGTGCTGACTCTGTAATAATAATAAGCTGAACCACGGTCGCGCATCATACCTGCGGTTCGTGTGCTGACTCGTTAAAAATGTGTATATATATAAGTACATGTGTGTACCAACTCAACAGTGAACTCAACAGGACTGTGTCAATACCAGGGATAGCCAACTAGGATCTAAATCATAACGTTTCATGTTTTCATATCACCTCGACAATAATTACAACTCTTAACACATACAAGGTACAAATAAGGCACATTGTTGCATGCTCGTGAATCCTAAATCTACCCGACATAGCAATATAGTCGCCACGTACGGACTATCGTCACTTGGTACGTACGCGGCCCCCACAATATGTACACATAGTAAATAAGGAACCTATGGGAAAATTTCGCCCTTACAAGGTTGGAAAGGAGACTCACCTCGTGCCGAAACCACTCCTCGGATCAAGGATGCGCCCGAATCTCCGAAATCTACCCTCGACGGCTCGTAACTAGCCAAATATAGTATAATGACATCAATGCATGCTCAAAGTAGGGAATTTATTAAAATTTTTCCATAATTCCACATTCTTGAGAAATTCCCAAAATCTAACCTCGGGCCCACACGCTCGGATTCCGAAAATTCTCGAAGAGATCACTCACCCGAAGCCTAAGGATCATAATTACATCACTTTTCTGGAATGCATGGCTAACATCGGGTGATTTATCAAATTCTTAAGACCCCTAACTTGTACTACCCAATTCTTGATTTTTTTAATGTTTTAGTAATTAATTCTAGTTGAATTCCATGTAACAATGTAGGAAAATAGAGAGGAATTACTCACCTTTGCACTATATAGGTCATGGGGGTGCTGCTCCAGCATGCAGTCCCTCTAATGGAGTTTGTGTATGAGAAAAATGAAGACAGTCCCGTTTTTTAAACATTTAAAGGGGCTGCCTACAGGGGTTTCCGCACCCGTGAACAAGTGACCGTACCTGCGGTCCCGCACCAACGAGAAAATAATCGCACCTGCACAAAATGGCGAGGGGGCTGGGGATCGCACCAGCAGAAGGTTTCCGTTCCAGCGGACTCACCCCTGCAGAAATGGTTCTTCACCAGCGGACCCGCCCCTGCGGAAACGGTTCCGCACCTGCGAAGTCTTGGGGTCCCCTGGATTTCCGCACCTGCGAGGCTTGGACCGTAGGAGCGGTCCCGCACCTGCGGCTGGGCAACCGCACCTGCGGTTACAGCAGCAACAGCTGCACCAGTAGTTTTTTAGCTTGTTTTTGGCCTCGTTAGCTGCCCGGGAGGCACCTAGGCCCACCCGAACCCGAATTCAAATATACCAACGAGTCCCAAATCATAATACGGACTCGCTCGAGCCTTCGGAACACCCAAAACAACGCTAAAACTGAAAATCATACCCCCAAACCCCAAGAATCAAACTTATAAATTTTTAGTTTTCTAGACTTCTCTCACAACACGCCGAACCGACCTATACAGCCCGGAATGACCTTAACATAACGCAACTATTCCCGGTCTCGGAATTCCGTTCGGACATTGATAACACAAAAACACTGTCCCAAACAAAAATATGAACTAAAGGAGCTTATTATTTCAATATTAGGCGCCGAAATGCCCCAGGGTTATCAGAAACCGAATCCGAACATACGCCCTTGTCCGAAATCATCACACGAAGCTACCGAAACCGACGAAACTCGATTTTGAGGTCGGTTACCCTGAATGTTGACCGAAGTCAAACTTTGCCTTAAAGGCCAACCTTAAGGAACCAATTGTTCCTATAGCACTCTAAACACCTCCGAATCTCGGACCACCAGTCCCCGCAAGTCATAAATGATAAAAATGCCGCTATGGGAAGTTTCATTTTGGAGAACGGGGTCTGATAACGCAGAACGACCGGTCGGGTCATTACATTCTCCACCTCTTAAACAAATGTTCGTCCTCGAACGGGTCTAGAATCATACCTGAAGAGTTGAATAAGTGTGGATATGTACTCCGCATGTCCTTCTCGGACTCACAGGTCCCCTCCTCAACTGGTTGGCCCCTCCACTGGACCCTTACGACATAAACTCTCTTGGACCTCAACTGGCGGTCCTGCCTATCAACAATAGAAACTGTCTCCTCCTCGTAGCCCAACCTCTCATCCAACTAAATAGTGCTGAAATCTACCACATGAGAGAAGTCGGCGTGGTACCTCTATAGCATGGATACATGAAAAACTAGGTGAACTCCTGATAAGCTGGGAGGCAATTTCATCTCAAAAGCAACCTAACCAACTCGCCTCAACACCTCGAATGGACCTATAAACCTCGAGCTCAGCTTGCCTTTCTTCCCAAACCTCATAATACCCTTCATAGGCGAGACTTTCAACAGGACCCTATCTCTCTCCATAAATGATACATCACGCACCCTCTGATCCGCGTAACTCTTTTGTCTGGACTGTGTTGTACAGAGTCTCTCCTGAATCAACTTCATTGTCCCCAAGGCATCCCTCACCAGGTCGGTGCCATATAACTTAGCCTCACCAGGCTCAAACCACCCGATAGGAGAACGGCATCGCCGACCATACAAATTCTCAAATGGTACCATATCAATGTTGGACTGATAACTATTATTGTAAGCAAACTCAGCCAAAGGCAAGAACTGGTCCCACTGACCCCCAAAATCAATCACACATGCCCTGAGCATGTCCTCCAATATCTAAATTGTACGCTCTGACTGGCCATAAGTTTGAGGATAAAATGTTGTGCTGAGGTCTATCTAGGTGCACATCTCACTATGCAATTCTCTCCAGAAGTGCGAGTTGAACTGAGGACCTCGTCTGATATAATGGACACCGGCACACGATGCAACCGGACGATCTTCCGAATGTAGATCTGGGCCAACCTCTCAGATGAATATGTAGTATCCACATGAATGAAATGCGCCAATTTGGTCAATCTATCCACAATGACCCAAACCGCGTCAACCTTCCACGAACTCCGAGGAAACCCAACCACGTAGTCCTTAACCTGCTGGAAATTAAGGCACCTAGTCACATACTCCACAATGTCCTTCTTCATTCGCCTCAACCAGAAATGCTGCTTCAAATCACCATACATCTTTGTAGCACTAGGGTGAATAGAATATCGGGAATTGTGTGCCTCCCCTATAATCCTCTCCCTCAGGACATCAACATTAGGAACACATAAGCGTCCCTGAAGCCTTAGAATGCCATCCTCGCCAATAGTAACCTCTTTGGCCCAACCCTGAACCACTGCCTCCGAACCTCTTTCAAGCACGAATCATAGAACTATCGGGCCTTAATCTCTCCCAATAATGAAGATTGAGCAACCACATGTTCCAAAACTCGATGAGGCTCTGAAAGCTTTAATCTCACCAAGCGGTTGGCAAAGGACTAAATGTCCAAGGCTAGAGGCCTCTCCTCCGCTGCAATATAATCCAAGCTACCCATACTCTCAGCCTTCCGGCTCAAAGCATTGTCCATCACATTAGCCTTGCCCGAGTGATAAAGAATGGTAATATCATAATCCTTCAACAACTCAAGCCATCTGCGCTGCCTCAAATTAAGATCCTTCTGTTTGAATAAGTGTTGCAAGCTACGGTGGTCTGTATAAACCTCATAGGACACTCCACACAAATAGTGCCTCCAAATCTTAAGAGCATGAAAAATTGTCACCAACTCCAAATCATGCACATGGTAATTCTTTTCATGTACCTTCAGCTGGCGTGAAGCATAAGCAATAAATCTCCCCTCCTGCATCAACACACACCCCAAGCCAACCCGTAAAGCATCGCAATATAATATGGACATCCCAGAACCGGATGGCAATACTAGAACTGGCGCTGAGGTCAATGCTGTCTTGAGCTTCTGAAATCTCTCCTCACACTCGTCGGACCATCGAATAGGGGCATTCTTCTGAGTCAATCTAGTCAATGGAGCTGTAATAGATGAGAAACCCTCCACAAACCGGCGATAATAAACTGCTATGCCCAAGAAGCTCCTGATCTCTATAGCTAAAGTAGGACGCGACCAACTCCGAACTGCCTCGATCTTCTGAGGATCAACCTTGATATCCTCTCCGGATACCACATGCCCCAAAAACGCCACGGAATCCAACCAAAACTCACACTTGGAGAACTTAGCATATAGCTTCTGTTCTTGCAAAGTCTGGAGCACAACTCTCAAATGCTGCTCGTGCTCCCACATGCTATGGGAGTAAATCAAAATGTCATCAATGAAGACAATGACGAAGGAATCAATATACTGCTTGAATACCCTATTCATCACGTCCATAAAGGCTTCTGGGCGTTAGTTAAGCCAAATGACATCACTATGAACTCATACTGGCCATATCTCGTACGAAAAGCACTCTTTGGAACATCTGAAGCCCGAATCCTCAACTGATGATACCCTGATCTCAAATCAATCTTAGAAAACACACGAGAACCCTGCAACTGGTCAAGCAAATCATCGATGTGCGGAAAGGGATACTTGTTCTTAATGGCAACCTTGTTCAACTGGCGATAGTCAATACACATCCGCATAGATCCAACCTTCTTTTTCACAAATAGAACTGGAGCACCCCACGACGACACACTCGGTCTGATGAACCACTTAGCTAACAACTCCTCAAGCTACTCCTTCAGCTCCTTCAACTCTTTCGGAGCCATAGGATATGGAGGAATTGATATAGGCTGAGTATCTGGAGCTAAATCAATGCAGAAATCAATATCACGGTCTGGAGGCATGCCCGGATGATCCGAAGAAAATACATCAACATACTTTCGAACAACTGGCACATAATCAATCATCGGAGACTCGGCGGTGGTGTCCCGTACATAAGCCAAATAGTCTAGACAACCCTTCTCGACCATATGTCGAGCCTTCAAGAATGAAATAACCCGCCTGGATGTGCTAACTGAAGAACCCCTCCACTCTAGCCTAGGAGACTCAGGCATGGATAAAGTAACTGTCTTGGTATGGCAATCAAGCAAATCATGATGGGGAGATAGCCAATCCATGCCAAGAATAACCTCGAAATCAACCATGTCGAGCAATAAAAGGTCATCTCTGGTCTCAAACACACAGAAGGTGATCACACAAGACCGATACACCCGGTCTACCACCACTGAGTTGCCAACTGGAGTGGACACATATATAGGAGATCCCAAACACCCTCGAGAGACATCCAGAAAAAGGAGCAAAATAAGGTTGAAACATATGAATAAGTGGATCCTAGATCAAACAATACTGAAGCCTCTCTACCACATACTGAGATAATACCTGTGATCACGGCGTCTAAGGCCACTACATCTGATCTGGCCGGAATAGCATAAAACCTGGCTGGAGCACCTAAAGACTGAGCTCCCCCAGAACGAGCTGGAGCTGACTGACCCCTTCCGAACTGGCCTCCCCCTCTAGGACGGCCCCTGCCAACCTGACCCCCACCTCTGGGCGGTCGAACTGCTGGTGCTGAAATCGCAGGCTGGTGACCTTGCTGCACGGCCTTGTCCTTATAGTTGCGACAATCCCTCCTTACGTGGCCTAGGTTCCCACACTCGAAGAACCTCATAAATGACATATCCTGCTGATCCGAAGAAGAATCCTGAATGGTCGGAGGGCGATGAGAGCCCTCAGGCATAGCAGTCAAAATAAGGATCGAAGGATCTCTTATCACTGGAATGACCACGGGGAGAACTCTAAATAGCTGGAGGACGATAGGAGTGCTCTGGCATGACACTGAATTGGGGTCTAACTAGGACACCTCGGGGAGGTGGTGGATGTGCGGCATATGAAGGGCTGTTGGGCCGACCGCCTCCAAACTGACCCCTGCCCGTAGCTGGAGCACCCCTGAAATCACCTGTAAATCTGGCACTCTTTTCTTGCTGACCCTGCTCCCTGCTCCTCAATCGGTATCCCTCAATCCGCCGAGCTATCTGGACCACAAGCTGGTGCGGGGTACCCATCTGTACCTCTCGAGCCATGGTGGACCTAAACCCTGGATGCAACCCTGCTACAAACCTCTGAACTCTCTCAGCATCGGTGGGTAATATCATAAGAGCACGGCATGAAAAATCTAAAAATATAGCCTCATAATCCGTCACGGACATCTGCCCCTGCTCTAACCTCTCAAACTGGCCCCTCAGTTCCTCCCTCTCAGAGGGTGAAATATATTTATCCAAGAACATCTGTGTGAACTGCTCCCAAGTGATAGTAGGAGAATCGGCTGGCCTACTGAGAATATAAGACTGCCAGCACCTGCGAGCTCTGCCCTTTAACTGGAATGCAGTGAAATCCACTCAATGGGACTCTAGGATCTCTATGTTGTGCAGTCTATCCCTGCACCTATCAATGAAATCCTGGGCATCCTCACCTCACTCACCCCCGAAGACTTGAGCGTAAGGGGGTCCATTTGTCTAAAATCTTATGCTGGTCGCGAGACTTACGTGAACATAGTTCTCTGATACCACGTTGTCACGACCCAAATTCTCACACGGGTCGTGATGGCGCCCAACAGCGGGGTTAGGCAAGCCAACGTGAATTACACCAAGTGTTACCCTTCCCATTTGATTTTTATTCCAATGTTTACCTGTTTAAAAAATTATTAACATGATAATAGCCTGTGAAATAAAATAAAGCCGTCTGATACATGAGCCAAAAGACAAGCATATGTATAAATATACAGCCTAAAACCCAAAATATACGCTACGTGTGCCAGGATCTAGTGTCACGAGAATGACGAGAAACTATCTGAATATAAAAGGATAACATATATATATATATATATATATATATTCAATCCCACAGTCTGAATGAAATACACGGGAAAATGATAAAAGGAAACTCCGGGGTGCTGCCAGAGATCGTCAGGAAGACCGGCTCACCGCGAAGTCGAATCTGCCAAACTCAGTATCTAACACCGGCCTGATAATCAGATGTACCAGTCTCCTGACCTGTACAGTCAAATACAGAAGAAGAAGAAGAAGTGAAGCATGAGTACATAATAAATATGTACCAGTGAGTATCCCGCCCAAACTCGAAACAGTAGTGACGAGAGGTCGACTGGGTACTCACTAAGGTCCAGCAATATAATATATGACGAAATATGGCTAAGGCAATAGGCATGGGAAACAGTTAGCAACAAGTACATAGAAAATAACTAAATCCAGATAATAACTAATAAGGGAACAACAAAGTACCAAAATCTTCTCTTAACCAATACCTGACACTCCAGTTTTAAGTGACTCAGAACTCAAGTGATCATACACATACCAGGACAAGAAAACCGGCCGGAGTCATAAGGGTGGTCATAGGGACTGAGGTCATAAGCTAACCCACGATCGCGAATCATACCTGCGACTCGCGTGCTGAGTCGATATAATAAGCTAACCCAGGATCGCGACATCATCCCTGCGACTCGTGTGCTGACTCGATAATAATAATAAGCTGACACACGACCGCGCATCATACCTGCGGCTCGTGTGCTAACTCGATAATAATGATAAACTGACCCACGACCGTGCATCATACCTGCAGCTCGTGTGCTGACTCGATAATAATAATAAGCTGACCCACGACCGCGCATCATACCATCGGCTCGTGAGCTGACTCGATAACAAGTGTGCATATATATAAGTACATGTGTGTACCAACTCAACAGTGAACTCAATAGGACTGTGTCAGTACCACAGATAGACAACTGGGATCTCAATCATAACGTTTCATGTTTCCATATCACCTCGACAATAATTACAACTCTTACCACATACAAGGTACAAATAAGGCAAATAGTGGCATGCTCGTGAGTCCTAAAGCTACCCTACATAGCAATATAGTCGCCACGTACGCAGCCCCCACAACATATACACATAGCAAGTAAGGAACCTATGGGGACCTTTCCCCCTTACAAGGTTGGAAAGGAGACTCACCTCGTGACGAAACCACACCTCGGATCAAGAATGCGCCCGAATCTATGAAATCTACCCTCGACGGCTCGCAACTAGCCAAATATAGTATAATGAAATCAATTCATTCTCAAAGTAGGGAATTTATTCAAACTTTTCCATAATTCGACATTCTTGAGAAATTCCCAAAATCTAACCTCGGGCCCACACGCTTGGATTCCGAAAATTCTCAAAAAGATCACTCACCCGAAGCCTAAGGATCAGAATTACGTCACTTTTCTGGAATGCATGGATAACATCGGGTGATTTCTCAAATTCTTAAGAGCCCTAACTTATACTACCCAATTCCTAATTCTTTTGATGTTTTAGTAATTAATTCTAGTTGAATTCCATGTAACAATGTAGGAAACTAGAGAGGAATTACTCACTTTAGCACTATATAGGTCGTGGGGGTGCTGCTCAAGCTTGGAGGCCCTCTAATGGAGTTTGTGTATGAGAAAAATGAAGACAATCCCGTTTTTAAACATTTAAACGGGTCTGCCTATAGGGGTTTCTGCACCTGCGACCAAGGGACCGCACCTGCGGTCCCGCACAACGAGAAAATAACCGCACCTGCGGAAAATGGCGAGGGGCCTCGGGATCGCACCAGCGGAAGGTTTTCCGCACCAGCGGACTCGCCTCTGCGAAAATGTTTCCGCACCAGCGAACTTGCACCTGCGGAAATGGTTCTGCACCTGCGAAGGCTGGGGGGGCCCTGGATTTCTGCACCTGCGAGGCTGGGACCGCAGGAGCGGTCCCGCACCTACGGTCAGACCAGCAACAGCTGCACCAGCAGTTGTTTTAGCTAGTTTTTGGCCTCGTTAGGTGCCCGGGAGGCACCTGGGCCCACCCGACCCCTAATCCAAATACACCAACGAGTCCCAAATCATAATACGGACTCGCTCGAGCCTTCGAACACCAAAAAACAACGCTAAAAGTAAAAATCACACCCCCAAACCCCAAGAATCAAACTTAGAAATTTTTAGTTTTCTAGACTTCGCTCACAACGCGCTGAACTGACCTATGCAACCTGGAATGACTGCAAATTTTTCAGGCAAGTCATAATTAACATAACGAAACTTTTCCCGGTCTCGAAATTCCGTTCGGACCTTGATAACACAAAACACGTCCCAAACCAAAATATGAGCTTATGAAGCTTCTTATTTGAATATTGGGTGCCCAAATGCCCCCGGGTCATCAGAAGCCCAATCCGTACATACGCCCTGGTCCGAAATCATCACACGAAGGTACCGAAACCGACGATACTAGATCCTGAGGTCGTTTACCCAAAATGTTGACTGAAGTCAAACTTGGCCTTAAAGGCTAACATTAAGGAACCAATTGTTCCTATAGCAGTTTAAACACCTCTGAATCCTGGACATCCCGTCCCCGCAAGTCATAAATCATAAAAATCCGTCTATGGGAAGTTTCATTTAGGGGAACGGGGTCTGATAATGCAAAACGACCGGTTGAGTCGTTACATAACCTATCGTGATGGCGCCTATCGTGGAATTAGGAAAGCCTACATTCTCAATATGATTTTAATATATAACAGAATGAGCTAAAGAAATTAAACCAACGGAAGGTTCACATGTAACGAGGTAAAGACCCAAAACACAAGTGCGGAATAATAGCCCGACATCGGGGTGTCACCAAGTCATAAGCATCTAACAATCAGTCTAGAAACAGAGTGTACTACAATCTGTGGCAAATGCCAATACAAGAGAGAAAAGATAATAAGAAAAGAGAAACATGGATTCGGGATGCCGACAGCTACCTCGTAAGTCTCCGATAATCAGCTCGTGCACGAACTCAACAACCGCCAGAATCGTACAAACCTGGATATGCACATGAAGTGCAGGGTGTAGCATGAGTATAACCAACTCACTAAGTAACAGAAATAATTAAGGAATTGAGAAGCAGTGACAAGCAATGAAAATACAGTTCATTTCAAAAGTTTTTAGTAAAGAGTGAACATGCTTTAAAATCTAGTACTTTAAGTCAAATCAGTTCGAGCTCAAGTAAAACAAATATGAATCTTCTACTAATTTCACAACAACAACATATAACAACTAAGTGCAACAATAAATAAAACCAAGTACAGCCTCTCAAGGCAGCTCTCACTCAACTCATTTCAACAGTTCATACTCTCGGCTCTCAGCCCTCAATACACACTCTCAATAGGTACATGCGCTCATTAGGGGTGTACGGACTTCGGGAGGGGGGGGGGGGGGGGGGTAGGGGGGCTCCTTAAGCTCAAGCGCTATATTGTTGTGGCGTGCAACCCGATCCAATATTGTTGCAGCATGCAACCCGATCCAATATTGTTGTCAACCCGATCCAATATTGTTGTGCCGTGCAACTCGATCCATAATATATATATATATAGAGAGAGAGCTATAAGTCTTGTTGCAGCATGCAACCCGATCCAATATACATAAATATAGCCATAAGGCTTGTTGTGGCGTGCAACCCGATCCATATATCTCACATAGCTCACAGCTCGACGCTCAAGCCCTATCTCAGTCACTAGCCTCTCCAGCCTCTCGGGTTCACAGAATATCACAATAATTATCCCAAACATAGAATACAACAATTATCCACAAGAAAAGAGAGATAACAGAGATATGATACACAAGTAAGACGGTGACTGAGTATAAGACAATAATTAGCAGTCAATTCAAAAAGTTAACGACCATTGCGGGTCCCAACAGTGATATAATATGGCCTAAGCATGGTTTCTAACATGAAAGGAAGTCAATTACTCAAAAGCAAGGAAAAATAGGTAATAATAATGGACTATTTGACTTTGCAGTCTCACGAGACGGACCAAGTGTCAATCCCTCGCGGAGCATGCTCACAGACTTGTCACCTTGCATGTGCGTCCCTTACAATATTCACATCATACCAATTCTCGGGGTTTCATACCCTCAAAAGAAGATTTAAGACTGTTACGTACCTAAACCGCACAGCAATCCTACTCGGAAGTGGCCTTGACTCTCGAATTGGACTCCAAGTACCCCGAATCAAGCCACAAACAGTACGAGATCCTACTCCGATGTACCCTTGACTCTCGAATCGGACTCCAAGTACCACGAATCAAGCCACAAACAGTACGAGATAATGAATATTGGCTAAAGGAATCAATTCCCCAAGAAAATTACTAAACTCTAACCCAAAATCCGAAATCGGCTCAACCCGGACCCTTCACTCACGATTCTAACCATAAAATGTTTTTTTAAAATCCGACCTCAATTGCCATTCGAAAACCCCAAAGTTCACTCTCCAATTCCCAAGCCCTAAACCCCCAAATTTCCAATTCAAATCCCTAACTAGGTGATGAAGAAAGCCATAGATTCACGAAATTTCGACCAATCCGGGTTAGAATTACTTACCCCAATGTTTTCCTTGAAAATCCTCGAAAATCGCTTTCTCCCGAGCTTCTCAAGTCCGAAAATCGAAAATGAAAGTCCAACCCTCGAGCTGGTGTTTTTTTGCAAAGAAATATCGCTCTTGCGGTCCTTTTGTCGCTTCTGGGACGCTTCACCTACGGAAATTGCATCGCAGGTGCGGATTTCACTTAAAATACCTTACTTCGCTCTTGCTGCTCCATGAATGCATCTGCGCCTATTGCAGGTGCGGGAATCCATCTCACCTGCGGGCATCCATCGCACATGCGCCCAGCTTCCCCCATTTGCGACCCTCACAGGTGCGGGAAAATCTTCGCACCTACGACTTCTGCCCAGCTCCTTCTCGGTCGCATCTGCGGCTCCTTCTTTGCTTCTGCGGACTCACACATGCGGTTCCCACTCCGCAGGTGCGGTTACACTAGTAGCAACAGCTTTAGCTGCAATTCCTTAACTCCTATCAAGCCGTTAACCACCTGAAATCACCCTGAGGCCCGTGGGAACTCAACCAAATATAGCAACAAGTCCTACAACCCGATACGAACTTAGTCGAACCTTTGAATCACTCAAAATAACATCAAAACACCCGATTACACTAGGATTCAAGCCTAAAGAACTTCTAAACTTTTGAATTCCACAATCGACGCCGAAACCTACCAACCAACGTCCGATTGACCTCAAATTTTAAACACAAGTCAAAAATGACACCACAAACCTACTCCAACTTCCGAAAATCCATTTTGACCTTGATTATACTACGGACCACCAAAACACATTTCGGACACGCTCCTAAGTCCAAAATCACCTAACGGAGCTAACAAAACCATCAAGATTAAAATCCGAGGTTGTTTACACACAAGTCGACATCCGATCGACTTTCCAACTTATGCTTCCAATTAAAAGAAAAAGTGTCTCAATTCGCTCTGAAATCACTACGAACCCGAACCAACCAACCCGGTAAGACATAATACAACTTTAAATCACAAAAGACGCAGAAATGGAGAAAACAGGGCTATAGCTCTCGAAACGGCTGGCCAGGTCGTTACAACTGGACTCGTAATTGAATGGGTTGACGGATTTGTTGATACCCATTTTTTTCATATATATTTAAAAAATACGTATATACCTTCAAAATAGTCAACTAGTATTTTTCCATAATTTAAAAGGATTTCTAATTAATTTATTCTATCATTTTATTGTCTAATTAAATACTAATTGCATCACAAATGATTTTATAATAATTTTATTACTTATTTTTTTGTTATTTACATTTATATTAAGCTTTAATCATTTTATGCCTAATTATATATGTACCTTTGGGCTATAATTGCAATAATTTTTCAATAATAGCGCATATATGCATAATTATATTATTTACGCATAAAAATGACTTTTTATATTTTTATAATGTTAAATAATTATTTTAAATCATATTCATATACAAATGGCATTTTTATCATCTATTAATTATTTCAATAGTTTATTAGATATTTAAAACATAGCCCTTTTTATTAAAATTTTTAGACCATCCCAATGCACTAACTAGTCCAACTATCCTAACCCATAACCCAATACCCAAACCCAACTACCCTACCCATACCCGTTGGATTAACCCGCCCCACCTAAAATAACCAATCCTGGCCATTGATCTCAGAAGATCAACGACCCTAAACCTTCAACCCCTTTTCTAATATATGAAACCCCTAAACCCTATCTCACTTTTTTCAAATCGCCGCCTGTGGATCCCCCACTCTCCTCTCTTCTCTCTCACCCCTTCGAACCTTAACCCCGCCGTCACACATCCCTCTTGATTTATGGGATTTTCCTTCGATTCCATGCCTTATTTGGCTTCATCTATTTACTGGTTATACGGTTCTTATGTTACTTGATGCGAATTTCAGAGCCACTCGAACCAAATTTGGTTCAAAGTCTCTCATATCTCGGCTATTTCGTCTATGTTCACTCCGATACCTGTGAGTACGAATCTTTTCATATTTTATGGTTTCAAATCTCTGGGTCAAACCAGACTTGGTTCACTTCTGTTTATGTTTTATGAACCTAGCTATTCCCTGGATAGATCTGCTTGGATCTTGTTAGATCTGAAACGATATTGTGTTTGTTTTAGTATTTCCTCTTTAATATTTCGATATTTCTGTTCCTTACTACATTTATTATTTTGTGACCGATTTTCTATGGTTTTGGTTCTAACGTATTTTTGCATGAAAATGTTTTAACATTTAAATATTTCATCTCTGGTTACTTATTTACTTATGAACTGATTTTTACTCTATTTAATTAGTTCCATCTATATGTATTTCCTAGGGTTCGATTATTTGACTATTTATTCTATTGTTTCTGCCTGTTTACCTTTAACTCTTTAAATTAAGTGTTAATTGATTTTACTTACCTAAATTGGGTTTTGAAACCAGCTTTCCTTTAGTGCCAGTATTTCGATATTTAGATTTTACATGTTTTTACTCTATTTATGTGATTAATTACTCGTACTACTTTCCTTAACTCCTTTTATTGGCCTGATATTTTATGCTTTGGTTAATAGAGTCCGACTTCTAATTGATTCTGGAACTATTTCGTTACCTTATTTGATATGATACTTGACTACTGATTGATTCCATATAATACTTTCCCTAAATTAAGTGGTATTAGCATAATTGTATGTTATTTTGTCCTGTTAATTGATTGGAGTCGACTCTAATTTATTTTGAAGTTATTCTCATGCCTTATTTATGTAGGATTTATTCATTCCCTTATTTTTCTATCTCATTGTGTGTTATTTAAACCCCTTCCTCATTCCCTTTAGACACTCTCTAATCATGTTATTCTCACAAAAACCTAAATTATCTTTGTTCTCTCTTGTTCTGATTTCTGCACTAAGTGGTTATTATTTGGCCGGCTGAAAGCCATGGCCAAATTATTCTGGAATTTGACTGCTATTGCACCTTTTGTTTTCTTCTCAGCTGGTACGCCATAACCTTTGCAATTCAATTATCTATGCATTGTTTGACAAGCCTATTTCATTTCCTAGCATGATTCTGTTCTTTCTATGACAATTTGATGATATTGTTAACTTAAGGCTATGTTATTTAAAATTGCATGAATCCTCTCCTAATATTAAGGTTTAGTCTGCTTTCTTGCAAGATACTGTAAGCATGTGATCACTTGTCTGTTGCTTAACTAATATGTCATGTCTGTTTAATTTAAATGTTTTGCCTAATTGTTTATGTGTTTTAGCCACGACTGTTTTAATTACTAGCATGAATACTGCCTAATCACATGCCAATCTTCTTGAACTTTGTGCTGAACATGAATTATGTTTGTTCTTGGTGCAGTTATGTTTGCAATCCTGTGATCTGAATTTGTTTGCTTCTGAAAATTAAGTTATTTCTCAAACCTTCCCGCTCTCTTTTACCCTTTATGCAATGATTTTGCAAACTCCTACTATTAGTTATTTAGGTTCCTACCACCCCCAGTGTGAGCACTGCCTAGGATCCTTGAGGCTCCTTTCAACTCTTGACACATTGGGGCTAGTTTTCCAATATTTTATAGTTACCTTCTGAATGTGATTTTGGTGTGAGCATTGCCCTGGTACCCTGAGGCCTTTGGGAACGTTGACAGACTGGGAGACAGACTTTTAATGTGCCATGGATGGATCATTACTATACTCCAGAGTTGCTATGTTGGAAGGCCTGGTTCCCAGGTTTATATTGGGCCTCTGAAGGCTCCCTATAGTGTAATGGATACTATTGTGTAATATTCTTTCTGGGTTGTAATAATTTATGTAATAACAGATTTGGGGTTGATTAGTGAAAGCTGGGGGTTTCCTTCTATTTTGTTAAACATGGGTAGAAATCATGCCTATAGGTTTAATTATGTTGATCAAGTCATGTGGGTGCTACTACTTATTTAGAGATCCTGCCTATAGGAACTTATTGATTGTTTAGTTCTGTAACTTTTCACTTACATATTAGAGATCATGTTTGTAGGCTTTTCCGTTAATTCTGCATTAGAAATGATGTTTCCAAGATCCACACATATTTTTTACTCAATGTGTATCAGTGACCACATTTATAGGATTCTGTTTATTTGAAATAATAACCTTTATGGCAATCTATTTTAGATTCTTCCTACATATGATTAATAAAAATCAGTTCAAACCTAAAAATTATGCCTATAGGATTTAAACTAATAGATATCATGCCTATAGGATTAAATCATTTTTGCAACTTAGAAATCCAGTCTATAAGGGTTTAAATTAATTCAGTAACTAGAAATCATGCCGATAGGAAATAAAGATCAGTCTCAACTTAGAAATCATGCCTATAGGGGTTTAAATCAATTCTTCAATTAACAAGCATGCCTATAGGACTTAAAGGGAAAAAAATCTGTCGTTATGAGTTAAAATCAGTATTTCACTTAGAAAATATGTTATAGGTCTATAGTTAATAAACTCGTAGAAACCATGCCTATAGGGCTTAATAAGTTCTGGGTTCGACCAATTATGTCTATCACATAGGCAAATCTGTAAGGATTGTTAATGATTCTGGGCCTAAAAACTGTGACAATTTGCTCCTTGGAAGTGCCCAGATTCATGCTTAATTAAATCAGTAGGCAAACAAATAGGTCTCAATGATATCTTTAATAAAATTGATTCTTTACATTTCGTTTCTGCTCATATAGATATACTGCCTATAGGATTCTTAAATTAACAAAGTTTGCTGATTCAATTGCGTGCATTTGTTGCTTATGTGTGGAGGTCAATGTGAGCTCTTATTTGTGTCTCTACATGAAAGTCCTATTGTATTTTGTTTGTCGCCTACATTTCTCATTATTGAGTACTATAGGTCAGTCTAGAACCACTCTAAATAGAGGTCCTAATACCTCCAGGGCCATAGGTAAGGGCCGAGTAGTGCACGCATAAGGAACGAGTTAGAAGCTATTAGAACGCTTAGGTAACAACTGAAAGATAGTAATTAGGTATCAAAGGAGATGATAGCCCGTGCACTAATGCTATGAGTAACACCCCAACTTGGGGAAGTTACAAAGTATTGCATGGAATGATCCTATAGGCTAAGAAACATAGGATACCCCTTTAATCCCGTTGTAGTAACTTGTACTGTCCAAATTATTTTCATCCCCTTTAGACTAATTCGCTTAATATATGTTCGGTCGGGACCACCGTTGTGGACCTTGAGGGGTGCCTAACACCTTCCCCCAAGGTAATTTGAGCCTTTACCCGATCTCTGGTGATGTAAACTGGTTTATGAGTTAATTGGTCTAGCTTCCCTAACGCACCTTAATCCATTAGGTGGAGACTCTTCCAATCCCTTACCCAATCCCAAAAAGAAGGAGTTGTCCTAGAAATGTCGAAACCCGATTTTGTAAGGAAAAGCACAGACGGAAGAGTCTGACGCTGCACAAGGAATGACCAGAATAGGAAGAATTTACACGCCTGAGCATTTGGGAGAGACCAGTAAGCAAGCTTCTAACAAACAAACCATCATTGAAACTGGTCTAGACAACATTTGGAGGAAAGTACAAGTGAGGGAGTATTATGTTGTTGATCATCTGAATAAGACTCTTGCCCAGATATCCATCTTATCGCCGCTGCAAAAGTTCGAAGCCCACGTGAATGCTCTGATGAAGGTACTGAATGAAGCATATGTGCAAAACAACATTACTAGTGGAGAAATGGCCAATATTATGGGACAAGTGTTAGAAATCCATAAGATCACCTCCCATGAAGACGAATTGCCACCTGAAGGGTTAAGCCACAATAGGGCACTACACATCACAGTGCAATATAAAGATAAGTTCATTGCCAGAGTCATGATAGATGGAGTGTCCAGCCTCAAAATCTATCCACTGAAAACTCTAAAAAGGTTGGGCAAGGGCCTACATGAAATACGAGCAGGATCTATGAACGTGAAAGCATTCGATGGGTCACAAAGATCCACTATTGGAGAAACCAACCTATGTCTACAAATGGGTCTTACCTGGTTCAATGTTGAATTCAATGTGCTAAACATATCCGCCTCCTACAATCTGTTGATGGGACCACCTTAGATACATACCGCTGGAGCAGTCGCATCCACTTTGCACCAAGCGGTAAAATCTGAGTGGAATCATCAAGAATTCATCATCCATGGAGATGGGAGAAATCCCGTTTACACCAGCCAGACTGTCCTGATGGTAGAAACCAGAAGGAAGTTAGGTGGAGAAACTTACCATAGCATCGAGCGTGTTAATGAGATTGGGAAGGATAAATGGTGGAGTAGAAAAATAGAGAGTATACTGGCATGGACAGGGTATGAACCTAGTAAGGGGCTTGGTAAAAAGCTTCAAGGTATCTCCAAACCAATACAGCTGAAGCACCATGGCACAACTTTCAAGCTCGGGTATTAGTGTACCTGAAATATCATAATTGGTCTCCACTGTGGCGTGGTCCATACTATCCTCTTGAGAAACCCGTGCCAGACCTGAATCAGACCTTCCAACAGGCCGATACAGTATGGGGATCAGAGGAAGAAGAAGCCTTAGCAGCATTGAGGAACTTCTTCTTGGAATACGATGATATGGATTGTCGTATAATAGTTGAGGAGGAGGAGGAAGACGGCCTCACAATCCATAAATTGGAGAGAGGAGCATTTCCCAAGAACTTGACTATTAGACCGTCAAGGGCCCGACGAGTCCCGGGCATTACTATTTCTTACCTTGATAAACAAACGATTGTGACATATAATGAGACAATGAAACAGAAGGACAGTGACTCAGAAGAAATAGAGGATGAGGATGTAATACCTGACGAAAATTGTCAGACAAGTTGAAAACTTTGAGAATAAGCCTAAGTCCAACATGGACGAGACAGAGATAGTCAACTTGGGAGATTCTGAAACTGTCAAAGAAACCTAGATAAGCATCCATTTGTCACCATCAGAAAAAGAAGAATACACTCGGTTCCTGAAAGAATATGAGGATATCTTTGCATGGTCATACGACGATATGACAGGGTTGAGCACATCCATAGCGGCTCACAAGTTACCTACGAATCCAATGTGTCCGCCAGTGAAGCAAAAATTCAGGAAATTCAATCCAGACATGAGCGTGAAAATCAAAGAGGAAGACACTAAGTAGATCAATGCCAAGGTCCTCAGAGTAGTGTAGTACCCAATTTGGTTCGCAAATATTGTAACAGTTCCAAAGAAAGATGGAAAAGTCAGAGTCTGTGTTGATTATCGAGATCTAAACAGAGCAATTCTCAAGGATGATTTCCCGCTACCAAACATACACATTATGATCGAAAATTGTTCCAAGCATGAACTCCAGTCCTTTGTAGATTACTTCGCGGGTTACCACCAGATTTGGATGGATGAAGAAGACGTAGAGAAAACGGTCTTATCACCCCATGAGGGGTGTACTGCTACAAAATGATGTTGTTCGGTCTGAAGAATGCTGGGGCCACCTACATGAGGGCTATGACAACGATCTTCCATGATATGATACACAAAGAAATAGACGTGACGACATCATCATCAAATCCAATAGGGATATAGATCACATAGAAGATTTGAGGAAATTCTTTGACCGGTTGCGGAAGTACAATCTAAAGTTAAATCCAGCAAAGTGTGCATCCAGGGTTCCTGCCGAAAAATTGTTAGGATTCATCGCCAGTCGCTGAGGAATAGAGTTGGACCCGTCAAAGGTTAAATCCAACCAAAAACTACCACCACCAAAAACCAAGAAGGATGTGATGAGTTTCTTGGGGCGTCTCATCTACATCATCCATTTCATAGCACGGTCCACAGTAATATATGAGCCGATTTTCAAAATGCTGAAGAAGGATGCCGTAACCAGTTGGACCGTGGATTGTCAAAAGGTTTTTGACAAAATAAAGGAATACTTGTCTACACCACCAGTCTTAGTCCCGCCAGAGCCTGGTAAACCACTACTACTCTACCTTGTAGTGTTGGATGGAGCCTTCGGTTGTGTTCTAGGACAACATGACGAAACGGGAACAAAAGAGCAGGACATATACTAATTAAGCAAGAAGTTCACTCCTTACGAAGCACGGTATTCTTTGCTAGAACAAAAATGTTTTTCTTTGACCTGGATAGCCCAGAAACTGAGGCACTACTTCTGTGCGTATACTACATATCTCATATCAAGGATGGATCCCCTGAAGTACATCTTTCAGAAACCCATTCCTCATGGGAAGTTGGCCAAGTGGAAAATCTTGCTGAGTGAGTTCGACGTTATCTATGTAACTCAGAAAGCAGTCAAGGGACAAGCATTGGCAGATCATCTTGATCTTGTAGAAGGAGAATACGAACCCCTAAAAACATATTTTTCTGCTGAGGAGGTATCATTCGTAGGAGATGATATTGCTGAAGCCTACGAAGGTTGGAGAATGTTTCTCGACAGAGCTGCAAATTTTAAAGGAGTCGGTATCGGAGCCATCTTGGTATCAGAAACCGGTCAGAATTATACAGTGTCTGCAAAACTCAGATAACAACATGGAAGAATATGAAGCCTTCATATTAGGGCTCAACCTGGCTGTTGATATGAATATTCAGGAATTATTCGTAATTGGCGATTCAGATCTGCTGGTACATCAAGTACAAGGATAATGGGCTACCAAGAATTCGAAAATATTTCCATATCTGCATCATGTACAATAAATGAAGAAGAGGTTCACAAAGATAGAATTCAGCATGTTCCCAAAATTCAGAATGAATTCGCAGACGCATTGGCCACCTTGTCATCATCAATGATAAAACATCCAGACAACAATTTCGTCGATCCCATTCCAGTGAGGATTCATAAGAAGCCGGCATACTGTGCTCATGTTGAATAAGAAACAGACGGAAATCCTTGGTTCCACGACATCAAAGAATATTTGACAAAAGGAGAATAGCAGGAATATGCAAACCATACTCAGAAATGAACCCTTCGGAGATTGTCCAATCATTTCTTCCAATGTGGAGGAACCCTATACAGGAGAATTCCCTATTTGGGACAATTATGGTGTGTTGACGCAAAAGAGGCTTCCAAATTGCTCGAGGAAATACATGCCGAAACCTGCGGCCCACATATGAACGACCTTATCTTGTCCAAGAAGATACTTAGGATCGGATACTTTTGGATGACCGTGGAAATAGACTGGATGCGGTACGTTCAGAAATGCTACCAATGCCAGGTACATGCAGACATGATACGGGTGCCGCCAAACGAGCTTAATGCAACAAGCTCGCCTTGGCATTTCGCTGCCTAGGAAATAGCTGTCATCGGCCCAATTGAGCCCACCGCCTCAAACGAGCACTGTTTCAATTTAGTGGCCATTGACTACTTCACCAAATGGGTTGAAGTTGTATCTCACAAAGCAGTAACTAAGAAAGTCGTTACAGATTTGCTCATAGATTGGATTGTTTATCGATTTGGGGTTCTAGATTCCATCGTCACTGACAATGCTGCCAATCTCAACAGTGATCTGATGAAAGCCATGTGTGAAACTTTAAAAATCAAGCAGAAGAATTCCACAACATACATGCCTCAAATGAATGGAGCTGTGGAGGCTGCCAACAAAAATATCAAAAAGATACTAAGGAAAATGGTAGAGAATCACAAGCAATGGCACAAGAAATTACAATTTGCCTTTCTAGGATACCGTACCACATTCCGCACATCAACCGGGGCAACTCCTTATCTACTAGTTTATGGTACTGAAGATGTCATTCCACCGAAACTTTTCTTGAACATGATCTTCAACCTCCCCCGCAAAACTCACAAATTTTCTTTGGATGCAGGACTATGTCATCACGATAAACAACATCACAATCACTATACATGAAACACATTGTCAGCTAAGAACAATTCACTCTTACTCTTACACTTGCATGAGACTAAGACCTGTCTCAATCCTTGCATGAGGCTAAACCCTGCCTCCCTAATTGCATAAGGCTAACCACTTCCTTCTCTTTGCATGAGACTAAACCTTGTCTCAATCATTTGTATGAGGCTAAGACCTGCCTACCTACTTGCATAAGGCTAGGCATTGCCTTCTCTTTGCATGGGACTAAGCCTTGTCTCAATCATTTGTATGAGGCTAAGCCCTGCCTCCCTACTTGAATAAGGCTAAGAATTGCCTTTTCATTGCAAGAGACTAAGCCCTGTCTCAATCCTTGCATGAGGCTAAGCCCTGCCTCCTACTTGCAGAAGCCTAAGTACTGCCTTCTCGTTGCTTGAGACTATGCTTTGTCTCAATCACTTGCATGAGGCTAAACCCTACCTCTATAATTCAATAAGGCTAAGCAATGACTTCTCTTTGCATGAGACTAAGCCATGTCTCAATCATTCATGAGGCTAAGCCCTCCCCTTCTACCAACTTGAGGTTAACCCTTGCCTCCCTACTTGCATAAGACTAAGCAATGACTTCTCGTTGCATGAGACTAAGCCCTGTCTAAATCCTTGCATGAGGCTAAGCCCTACCTCCCTACTGGCATAAGGTTAAGCACTGCTTTCTCTTTTCATGAGACTAAGCTTTGTCTCAATCATTTGCACGAGACTAAGCAATGTCTCTCTATTCGCATAAGGCTAAGCATCGCATTCTCTTTGCATGAGACTAAGCCATGTGTCTATCATTTGTATGAGGCTAAGCCCGGCCGCCCTACTTCCATAAGGCTAAACATTGCCTTCTCTTTGAATGGGACTAAGCACTGTCCCGAATCTTGCATGAGACTAAGCACTGTCTCGCTCTTGCACCGTTCTCTTCTCTCGGGCTAAGATCTGCCCTCAATTTCACACAAGACTAAGCCTTGTCTTGTTGCTTCTAGCATCATGTCTCTGCACCTTATAGGCCGAATATAGCCAACTTGTCCGAAGGTGTCATAGTTTGAAGGCACCATCCTCATAGCCGGAAGATAGCATGTCATGGCCTGAGGATCTCTCAAACTTGTACATCATTATTCAAAGGTGTCATGGTTTGGAGGCACCATTTTAATGGCCCGAGAACATCATGTCATGGCCTTCGCATTTCTTACTGCACAATTTATGGCCTGAGACGTCATCCTAAATCGTCCAAAGAAAATTTTCATAGTCTGAAGGGAATTTGCATCATGTCTAAAGTTACGCAAATTTATACGCATATGTTTGCAGTACATCTTTTGATTTTTAGGAGACCCAGTGAGGAAATGTTATTTCAACAAGTGCAATCCCACTCTAGTTCCTTCATATCATTTCAAACATGACCACTCACCATAACCATTTCATTCAAAACCTTTTGTCCGTCCTTGTGACAACTCTGTCGGTTTATTCCACTAGTGGATCCAGAACTACACATGGATTGATTCCTGTAAGACCAAGGATATGTAGGCAGCTCGGAAACCATAGTGCGTCCTATGTTT
This sequence comes from Nicotiana knightiana, assembly GCA_005239525.1. NCBI lineage: Eukaryota > Viridiplantae > Streptophyta > Magnoliopsida > Solanales > Solanaceae > Nicotiana > Nicotiana knightiana. The sequence continues at coordinate 59,198 of ML420849.1, read as the reverse complement.
CTCAAAGCACTCTACTCGGTCAAAATTGGCCATCATACCTTTACCCGACAACTCTTTCATCCTTCCCGGGTAAAGAGGGGCAGCTGTTGATATCCAATTTTTTCATATATATTTTAAAAAATACATATATACCTTCAAAATAGTGCATGAGCATCAACTAGTATTTTTCCAAATTTTCTATAATTTTAAAAGTATTTTTAATTAATTTATTCCAACATTTTATTACCTAAATAAATACTAATTGCCTCAAAAAATATTTTATAATAATTTTATTACTGAATTTTTATAATTTATATTTATATTAAGCAATAATCATTTTATCCCTAATCGTATTTGTACCTTTGGGCTATAATTGCAATAATAGCACATATATGCATAACTACATTATTTACGCATAAAAAAGACTTTTTATATTTTTATAATGTTAAATAATTATTTTAAATTATTTTCATATACAAATGGCATTTTTATCATCTATTAATTATTTTTATAAATTATGTTATTAGTTTATTTGTGTATTTAAAACATAGCCATTTTTATTAAAATTTTCGGACCAGCCCAATGCCTTAACTATCCCAACTATCCTAAACCATAACCCAACTACCCTACCCATATCCGTCGGATTAAGCCGCCCCACCTAAAATAGCCAACCCTGGACGTTGATCTTAGAAGATCAACGACCCTAAACCTTGAACCCCTTTTCTAGTATATCAAACCCCTAAACCCTATCTCATTTTTTCCAATCTGCTGCCTTCGGATCCCCCACTCTCCTCTCTTATCTCTCACCCCTTCGAACGCTAGCGCTGCCTTCACACATCCCTCTTTATTCATGGGATTTTCCTTCGATTCCACACCTTATTTGGCTTCATCTCTTTACTGGTTAACGATTCTTATGTTACTTGATGCGAATCTTAGAGAGACTCGAACCAAATCTGGTTCAAAGTCTCTCATATCTCGGCTATTTCGTCTTTGTTCACTCTGATACCTGTGAGTACGAATCTTTTCATATTTTATGGTTTCAAATCTCTGGTTCAAACCAGATTTGTTTCACTTCTGTTTATTTTTTATGAACCTGGCTATTTCCTGGATAAATCTGCTTAGATCTTGTTAGATCTGAAATGATTTAGTGTTTGTTTTAGTACTTCCTCTTTAAAATTTCAATATTTCTGTTCCTTACTACTTTTATTATTTTGCGACAGATTTTCTGGGTTTTGGTTCTAACAGATTTTTTCAAGAAAATGTTTTAACATTTAAATTAGTTACATCTATATGTATTTCTTAGGGTTTCAATTATTTGACTATTTACTCTACGGTTTCTGCCCGTTTAACTCCAACTCTTTCAATTACCTGTTAATTCATTCTACTTACTTAAATCGGGTTTTGAAGCATTCCGCTAGTACCAGTTTTTCCTTATTTAGATTTTACCTGTTCTTACCCGATTTATGTGATTAATTACTCGTACTACTTTTCTTAACTCCTTTTATTGGCCTGATTTTTATGCTTTGATTAATAGAGTCTGACTTCTAATTGATTCTGAAACTATTTTCTTACCTTATTTGATCTGATACTTGACTACTGATTGATTCCATATAATGCTTTCCCTAAATTAAGTGGTATTAGCCTAATTTTATGTTATTTTGTCCTGTTAATTGATTGGAGTCGACTCTAATTGATTCTTAAGTTATTCTCATGCCTTATTTGTGTAGGATTGATTATTTGCCATTTGTGTAGGATTGATTCATTGCCTTATTTGTCTATCTCATTGTGTGCTATTTAACCCCCTTCATCATTCCCTTTAGACACTTGATGTGTGGCTAGAATTCAGGGTTTAGCACGTTCTATGCCTTACATTTTAGGTGCGTTAATGATAAAAATACACTTTTTATGTGCATAATGGAGTCTATTTCATGTGTAGGTAAATTGGAGATGGAAGCCGAGCTAAATAGATGCAAATACGTCGAAAATATGCTTAAGAGGTGAAGAGGAGTGCATCGGGCTAGAGCCGGGCGTTTGAGACTTAAGGCCAGGCCAAGCCTGGCATTATCCAGGCGCCAGAGCCCAAACGCCAGGCATGTCCAGGCGTTATCCAGGCGCCAGAGCTCAAACACCTGGCCCCTGATCCGGTCAAATCCGAGTTTTAAAAAGTTTTAAGTGTTTCCCAGTTGGAATAGAAGAGTACGACACGTCTAGGGTGTATCCCAAACATATAAATAGACCAAAAAATACAACTTGGAAGGGGGAAGCGATTAAAGTGAAGAAAAGCCTGTGGATTACTACTCAGTAAAGCAGAAACAATGATTTTTATCTCCTTATTTCATTACTCTGTAATTCAATTATGCAAGTTATTTTAGAATTGATTCTTATGAATATGAGTATCTAATTTTCTTAATCTGGGGTTTGGTGGAACCCATTGGGGGATAAACTTATGGTGATATTAATATAGTTTGGTTGATTGTTCATCTCTATTTGTTCAACTACGTTCTGGTTATAGATAATTGAATGGCCATCAATTAGTTGCGCCTATTTAGTATGTATCTACTTGAGAGAGAATACATATTTAGGTAATTGGTTGAACAACACAACTCCCGGAGTATAGACGANGTTCACCAACGGGGGAAACCATAGCCTTAGACCTTTATCATAATTGTTTACAACACATTGTTAGTAATTGTTAGTTATTATTATTGTCAGTAGAATTAGTAAAACATCACCAATTTATATTCAAAAAGTATTGAGAGAATTGATTGAGTAAAAGTTGCCTATTCTAAAGACTTGATTGATACGTAAATTTCCTGTGAGATCGACTCTGGGCATAATACCCCGGATTATATTTGCAACGCCCG